>JAEMPF020036977.1:351-11453 GCA_022496165.2 Catalaphyllia jardinei | reverse complement strand
CCCCCAGAAAAAATAAAGCGACAGAAAAAAAATTTTTGATTTTCTTTTAACCAAAATCGCTCGTTTCTAAGGAGTTCAGGTATGCGGAAAATTAAGAGCTGCGTAACTATGCAATTAAATAAACTATGACTCATGTCTGTGGGGGATTCCCCTATTATCACCCACGCCATCCTGATTAAACTTACTGTCGCGCTTTAATGCTTTCTGTAGCTCGCCAACCGTAGCTTCTAGCGTGTTGACTTTATTCTCTAATGCTTCTAAAGCTGTCTGAACATCTGTCACGTTTGCTTTTTTAACTAATTCATTGTTTACGTAAGTAGTTCCTGCTTTATTTTTTAATAAATCCGTGACAAATTTTTTAGTGGTCGCGTCACTGTTATCTACTGGAGCGGATACATTAGTTAATCTCCGTTTTTTAATATGGTAATGCCCGTCGGCTGTCAAAGAGAAACCGATACCACGATCTCCCTTTTCGCCTTTCACTGCTTTTACCTCTTGTTTTCGTTCTCCATTAGTGAAACCCATATATTGAATACGTAATTAATAATTTTTAAATAATTGTTCCTTCACTCTTTTCATATTCAATGAAATCTGAATAAGCATCACTACTAGTATTATATAAATTTTTAGTAATTAAAGCTCTCTTAATAGTGAAAGGAGAATCTGACACATAGATAGTCCAAAAATCATCACTCATGAAACGGGGATGAGTTACAGTCAACAGATTAGCGGCACCACTAAAAATAAATTTCATAGTTTCTTTTTCAACAGTTAACCAAAAATAGAATTGTTTTCCTTTGGCGTTATTTGGAATATTAATACTTCTTAAACTTGGCTCATTCATTAAGGGATTTCTGGAAACTGCTACTCTATCTTTGCTAATAAAAATATAGATAGGATAAGAGCCCCCTTTCCAATGTAAAGTTATTATCATAGCGCCAGTTACAGTGGCTTTATGTTGAAAGCTTAAATAAAAAGTGACAACACCTTTATTATCACCACTTGTCTCATATGAATAATTATTTTGACGCCTAATGAAAATGGAATCAGGGAAATAAATCTCTTTTATTAATGAGAATCTTGAATCGCCTCTTATTAAATTTCTCTTTATAAATTTAATTAAATTAACATTTTTGTCTAATTGTGTTTGTAGATCAGAATGGACTGTCCCTATAGAACTCTGCAAATTTGCGACTGAAGTTTGGAAAGAATTTTTAAAATCATTTAACTGTTTAAAATTGATAGCATCACTATCTTCATTTCCTTCTGGAAGGTTTTTAATGGTTTTATTATTCATATCGATAGGAGCTTCAAAATTGACCACATCATTATGGAAGTAATACAATCGGTCCCAGAGATGAATCGAAACATCATTCTGGTAACCTCTAACACCATAGACTACCACATAAATATCTGTTTTAGGGTCTGACCTCCCTTTAAGACGAATATCAATATCTAAATCATCAAAACTAGGATTGATAATACCCTTACGGAAATGTATCACACTTCTTGTGTTATTATTTACTATTTTGCTATTAATTTTACTGACAGAGAGAGTGCCACTAGATGCATTAATTTCATCAACAGAGAGTCCATCACTAATATACATTTCATAAACTATAGTATAGTTTCCGATTGGTAAATAAACTACATCAATACTTAGTCGAGTACTATAATAACCTAGACTTGAGTCATAATCAATTTGAAAATGGTATGTTTTTTGATTTACTTTATGATAATCTTTATTTATGAGTCCAATTTTATGAATATCACTATCATCTTCTTTGAAAAGGTCATCATCCATTACTTTTTTGAATACATTTTCTTGGTCAATTGATTCAATTGCTCTCTCTTCTGACTCTTCTATAGCTTTATCAACATAAGCCTTATCTACATCTGGTCTTGGTATTTTAGAAATTTCATCATCAACATATTTTTTATTAGCTGCATAACCAGGTAGAGTAGGATCGCCTACATTATCTATTGTATGGCCATCCATATCTAAATTACCACTCATTTCAGTACTTCCATCTACACGCATGTAAAAATCAACTATTGTTCTTGTTAAATTTTGATGAATATGGTGTAAATCTTCATGATTAGCTGCATATTTAACAAAACTATTAAACCCAGGTGGAGTTGTGTTAGCTAAATTTAAATCTATTACACTATTTCCATTTCTTTTCATAATTAATTTACCACAATCTTCTATTCTATTATTATCCATATCAATATGGCCTGACATTGTACCCCCAGTTAGAGGCAATAGTTTATCAGTCTCATTTTTTAAAAGCTTTTTATTAACTGCATCACTTTCATATAAAGGAAAACTTAAACCTCTAATCCTATTTTGATTCATATTGATATCTTCAAAGTATAGAATATTATGGTTTTCTTCTTCACTTCCAACTTTAAATATATCATCAGAAAAACTAGTTCCATGTGAACCTTTTAATACTCTACTTAAAAATTCAAATTGCATAAGTGGATTTTTTTTAAATATTACAATCTGCAAACTAATTTCAACTCTATTTCCATCTGATTGAAACTTAATAAAAGATTTTGTAACTTCACCAGAATGGTTAGAACCATAATTTAAATCTCCTTTTACATTAAATATATGAGTATAATCTGTAGCAAAACTATTTCCAACTTTAGCCCTTATTCTAAAAATAACAGTATAAATACCAATATCTAGATTATCATTAATCAAAGTTAAATTTAGAAAAGTCTGTCCACCAAAGTCATCATCTGTTCCAGATGCACCTCTAACATATAAATCTTTAAAACCATCACTATCAGTGGGTGTTAAAGGTACTACCCCCTCATAAACTAAAAAACTTGGTTGTAAATAATAATGTATAGAATGAGTGTTATAAATATTATCAATATAAGCTTTTGTTGCTGCATCATTATCATCTACTGGTTTTCCAACATTTGTTAATCTCTTTTCATCAATATCAAAATCACCATCATCAGTAAGATTAAAACCAATTCCAGGAAGACCTCTCTCACCTTCTCCACTATTTTTTGAATTATTTTGCTCTAACAAACCATTAATATATCCCATAATATACTAATAGATAGTTTTATTTTTTAATTGTTTTTTATTGAGAATCAGAAAGAGATTGAGAAAGAGACTGAGAATCAGAAAGAGATTGAGAAGGGTAATAAGTACTATCATCACTATCAGTACTTTCTAAACTAGCATTTAATAAAAAATCTTTATAATCAAATGATGAAGATGATTGCGAGCAAGAGTCCTCCGAGAAGGAAGATTGTGATTGAGTAAATTGCGATTCTTGTGATTGTGAGTCTTGAGATTGAAAGTCTTTTGAACATTCCATATATAATATAAAAATATTTTATTTTTAAATGTCTTCATTGAAATTTTTTTTAATATTCTTATTTATCTTATCTATGTAAGCAAAACTGAAAGGTTCAGAGGTTGCTTTAAGAAATTTACCCTTATTAACATTAACTTCTTTACACATTCTTGAAGTCTCTGCAGAAGATGGAGAGTCAAATATACAAAAATGAGAACAATTGAGTCTTATATCTTTTGGAGTTAGATAATAAGATTGACTTAGATAGATAACACTACAATTTTTATGACGACCACCAATAAAATATTCTACAAGAGGTTTTTGATTCTTTTCACAAACAAAGTCATCAAATATAACTATTTTTTGATTATCACCATCTAGTTCTGATATAGGTGTTATTTCATCATTGCTAGCTTCAATAACATCATATCCTACCTCTTCAGAGATAGGTTGGAATGTATCCATTAGTGTCTGATACTTTGGTTGTTCTAGATTTTTTGAGAATAAGTAAATTTTATCAAAATATAGAAGGTTGTAGAGCATATGCATAAGAGTGTTAGTTTTACCACAACCACTTGGTCCACAGATTAACATTCTAAAAGTGTTAGATGGCATAAAAGGTTTAAGCCTTTTGAATTTGCTTTTAGATTTGGATGTAGAGTCATAGTTTGGTATTTTCATCTATAATTTATATGAATATATTCTTTTTCAATTAATTTAATAATTAAATATAACATTACATTGAATTATTTATAAAAATATAAATTATGTTAATATATGAGTCTAAGGAAATGGAAAGAATTAGCAGATAAAAAGACCAATACCGGTAAAATGAAGAGAAAACTATTCGATGAAATAACAGAAGAGAAGATAAAGAGTAAAACAACCGATCAGGCTATTGCAAAGACTTTTAGATTAGACAAACTAGATCAAATAGCTGAACAAACTAAACCTAAAAAGAGAGTCCGAATTCAAGTACCTAGAGTAAATAGAGATGGAGGTATTGATTATGCACCAGAAGTAGATCCATATGAAGATATGGATGTAGATGGATTGTTAAATCTAGAAGATTATGTGGGACCACAAGCAGAAAAACAAATAGCAAAGATACCAGGAGAACCACCACAATACCAAATGGATCCTAATCTTTGGCAAATTCCTGATGATGATCTTCCACCTGAATATTCAGAAGAAGATCCTTTAGCTATAGAGTCACCTAAAGATGAAGCACCATTAGCAGAAGCTGAAGAATCAATGATAGATGATGATGGAGTAAAAACAGATACAGAAGCTGATAAGGTTTTAGATGAATTAGATTTACCAAATTATAGTGATGTACAAGCTAGATTATCTCAACCAGAGATGACAAATAGAAAAAGCAAAAATTATTTAGATAAGATTGTAAAAGATGCAGAGCAGAGAAGAAGACAAGTAATTGCTTTAAAATCAAATGCAACAAGACGATTTAATAAAGGAGAAATAAGTGCTGAAGATAGAGATTTTGCTCATGCTCGATCTGATGAATTACGAAATACTCTTAATCAATATATTGAACAATATAAGTTTAAAAGTAAAACATTTAAGGGTTATGGTGCTGTGCAAAGTGGAAGAGGTGCCTATTTCTTTCAAAATGCAAAAGATATGCTAGAAAAGTTGACCTTAATTATTGCAGAAATGAAAGCAGGAAATACAAGTTTAGATATGAGAAACATGGGTGTAACTATCTTAGATGCACTTTTACATGCTAAACATATTAATAAAAGTCAATACCAAAAAATAATAAAGAAACACTTTTATTAAAAAAGATTTTGTTGTTATATCATATATGGAAAGAGAAATAACATTAAGTAGTTTTGCTGCAAAAAACCAACCTGGAAATAGACCAGGTGACTTTACAACAATGTTTACACCAACAATGATATTAGATTCAAACTCAAGCTACTATATTGGTTTAAATAGAATTATCTCAATGTTTTTTACATGGACAAATGTTAATTCAGAATATAATAATCAAAAAATATCATTTAGTAAAGATAATGGTAATAGTTGGACTGATATTGATTTCCCAAAAGGAGTTTGGTCATATAATGATATGGATAGTTATATTAAATCAAAGACTGTAGAAGATGGAGATGGTAATAATCCAAACTATCCAATCTCACTAACTTTTGATGAGCCAACTTTTAGAACAATTATAACTTTAGACACTGGGTATCAACTTGATTTAACTAAATCTAATTTTAATAAACTTATAGGATTTGATAAAGAGATTTTAAAAGATGAAAATAATATTGGAAAGAGAGTACCAAATCTTACAGAAGACACTGATATTTTAAATATACATTGTGATTTAACAAGTAATTCATTAGTTGATGGTGTAGAATCAGATATTATTTATAGTTTTGGTACAGGAACTTTAACTCAATCATATGCTTTTACACTTGAACCAAAACGTATTATTTTTAGTCCACTAAATACAACAACTATTTCAAGTATACGTATATATGTAACTGATGGATTAAGAAGACCAATTTATTTTAATAATTCAGATACTGCATTTTCATTAATATTAAAAAAAATAAGTAATTAATATTATATGATAAACAATTCAATGCCAAAATCACGAGAATTTAAAAAGATGTATCATCCATCTTTAGGAAGATATGTTTATTTTCATAGAGGAAATGGTCTTATAATTGATAATATTATGAAACCAATTACTGCTGGTGTTAGTGAACTTGGAAGTGCTATTGGTAGTAAAGTTGCCTCTACATTTGCAAAAGCAATAGGAAAAAAGACTAAAAAAGCAAAAGATGGCGCAGCAAAGGCAGCGAAGATGGCAGAAAAAGCAATAGAAGAAAAATCTGGTGATGTTATAAGAAAGATGTTATCTAATGAAGAGACTAAACCATACACTATAGCTCCAGGACCACACCCAGCAACAAAGAGGAAAAAACCGAGCAGAGCTAAAGCTAAAATGACACAACATGAAGTTAACACATTAATTAATAATCTATTAAATGATTGATTAGTAAAAAATAATAATATTAAAAAAAATTTATTTTATAATATATATATGTCATTTCGATCATCAGAAAACGTTCAGAGAAATGAAGAAGTCAGATTTCTTCTTGAAAGCAATATAAGAGCCCCAGCTAATACTACAGAGCAACAAAAGAATGGTTATAAATTTGTAATAAATGATAGAAGCTCTTTTTATGATTGGTTTAATGCTTATTTTGAAGTTCAATTTCATCTTGATCTTAGAGCAGATGGAGGAGATAATGCTGCTATAACAACAACACTTCTATGTGGTTCACATTCACTTATCCGACATCTTGTTATTAAGAGTGCTGGTAAAATTATCTATGATACTGATAATCTACATCTTGTTACTTTTGTAAAAAATATATTAGAATATTCAGATGATTATGCTAGAAGTGTTGCTAAAAATAGTTTTTGGTATCTAGATAGTAGTGCAACAGCAGTAGATGCTGAAAATAGAGGTTTTTTAGCAAGAAGAGCATTAACATCAGATAACAAAAGAGTTAATGTAAATATCCCACTAAACAGATACTCTTTCTTTGAAGAATTAGAGGGAAGGATGTTACCTCCAATGCAACTTGAATTTGAAATAGATTTAAACTCTGATGCAGAAGCACTTTTTGGTGCAGGTGCCAATCATGCAAATGTAAGATTAGTAATTGATAGATTTTACTTATGGGTTCCAAGATTACAACCAAAAGATGCTCTAATGAGTAAATTCATATCTGATTTCCAAAAACCAACTAAATGGAATTACTTAAGAGAAATGTATCAGAGATCAGCTCTAACACAAACAAGTGGAGATTTTAAAATATCAGCATCTATTGATAAAGTAAGATATGTATTTGTATATTTACAGAGAAATAAGAATAATTTAATTGGAGCAAATTCTTATATATATGATACATTTAAACTAAATGCAGGTGATAATAATAGTACTCTAACTAGTTGTAGACTAGAATATGGTGATGGAGTGTTTTATCCTGAAAGGGACTTTGACCATGAGAGTAAAAATAGAATATTTAATGCATTAATGGGTTATTCATGGAAAAAGAATGATTATAATACTGGAACACAATTAAATATCGGTAATTTTGGATCTCTTTATCCTCTTATCTTTTTTGATCTAAGTTATCAAGCTGATAGTGTAAGTAGAGATCCTAAACAACTTATACTTAAATATATGATTAATACTAATGATGGTGATGAATTTAGGGTTCATGCTATTGTTCTTTATGAAAAAGATGTTGTTGTTGATAAAGTGGGAGATCAATTAGTTATTGTATAAAAAACAGGCTCACGAAAAAATATTTAAGAAAAAAAATAATTTAAAAAAAATATTTATTAATCATATAGAATGAAAGTAAACGAAAGAGAAAATAGAGAAAAAGAAAGAGAGAACAACAGTGGTTTTGTAGTTAAATTTTTAGATATTGATACAAATAAGATTACTTTTGGAACTCCAAAGAAAAATAATTATAATGGTACTCAAATACCAATTTTATATGATGGATATACCATGTATATTCAATATGAAGGTAATTCACCATTTGGTGCGCAAGAAAATGTTGATAAAGATGGTAATTATCTTGGAACAAGTATTCAAATAAATTTAGAGGGAAATTATCTAGAAAAAGCAAAAGAATTAGATCAGTTTTTTATTGACACTTTTTATAAAAAGAAATGGGGATTAGCAAAAAATATTCCTAAAACTAATATCGAGGGTTATGATGAACATGGTCAAGGTGGATTATGGAAAAGAATTTGTAAAAAGCCTTATAAAGTAGATGAAGAGACAAAAGAGAGAGAATATCTAGATTATCCATCTAAGATGGAATTTTCACTACTATATAAAAAAGATAAACTTCAGACTACTTTTTTTGATTGGGATGGTAATAAAAAAGATAATTATGAAGATGTGATATCAAGAACTCATGTTAAGTTTATCGCTGGATGGTTTTCATTATGTAGAGGTACATTTGGATTAACTCTTAAACCAAAATTAATGCAAGTTAGATATAAACCAGAAGAAAATAGATTTAGTCAATGTTGTCTTATGGATGATAGTGATGATGAGGAAAGAGAGAGCAGAGATAATACTGAAAAAATTATTTCATTACATCCAGAGAATTGTTTTGATTTTAGCGATTAGAAAAAAAAACAAACAAAAAAACAAACAAAAAATATTATTTATGAGTTTAAAAAAATTAATTCATAATTAATATAATGTCAAAAAAATTAGTCAAAATTAACGTTAATCTTTCAAAAGGTCAAATTACAAAACTTAAAAGCGCTTATAAAAATAGTGAAGAAATAGGTATAAGATTAAAAAATAAAGATTTAACTGGTAGTCATACTCTACTTGTTTCAAATAATATGGCTTATAGAGTAGAAAAAGCTAGAAAAAATGAAACTGGTGCTCTTGTTAAAATTCCAAAGACTAATATTAGAAAACAAGTTGGATATGGTATTGCAAGTAGTATATTACCTGTATTGAGAAATTATGGTCCAATGCTTGCTAAAACTGCTGGTTTATCAGCTCTTGCTGGTGGTGTGGGTGAAAGTGTTAGACAGATTGTAAAAAAAATAAGTGGTGGTCAAGTATTTAGAGTACCAAATAGTGAGCTACATAAACTTGCAATTATGAGTGAATTGCTCTCTAAACCACAGATTAGAGATTTAGCTGATGCTTACAATAATAATATGGATTTAATGTTTAAAATTAATCAAAAGCAAGTTGGTAATGGCATAGGTACTATTTTAGCAAGTATTGGTATTCCAATGCTTTTAGATGCTTTTAGAGGTAGGGGTGTTACAGGAGGAGCAATTATGCCAATGAGTGAATATCCAATGAGACCACCTCCATTTTATGGTACTTGGGGTGAGGGAGGACCAAGAGTTGGTAAACCACCACCTTCAGAAGGAGGTGGTAAAAAAAAAAAGAACGAAGCAGCCTATTATTACTAAAGTTTAAAAAAAATGTCCCATTAAGTAATTATGATCTTTTAGATTGGTGTAAATATTTAGGTATTCCTATTAAAGATGTATTAAGTAGAGATGTCTCTATACCTCATAATCATAAATTAGCTATATTTATCTATAATTTAGAACCACATTATATGAGTGGATCTCATTGGGTTGCAACTTATGTTAGAGATGGTATTATTAATTATTTTGATAGTTTTGGTATGCCACCTTTTCAAGAAATAGTAAATCATGCTAAGATGAAAAATTTAACTCTTTTACATCAAAACATGCAGATTCAAAACTTATATACCACTACTTGTGGTTATTTTTGTCTTTACTTTCTCTATGAAATGCATAAAGGCACAGATTATTGGGATCTGCTAAGTGTTTTTAAAAAAGATACAAATTATAATGAAAAATTTATAGAGCAGTACTTCCATCACCTCGAGCCTTAATCTCATTATTTAATGCCATTTTTTTGTTCTGTTAAATCTTTTGCAAATTTTACATATTTTTCTTCTAGTTTTCTTTCTCTTTCTAATATTTTACCTTCTCTTTCCTTTTGTTCCTTTTGTAATTCTCTAGCTCTAGTTATTAGTCTACCTCTTGCTTTACTTAAATCTTTTTTTACTGATTCTTTATGTTCTTTTGCTTCTCTCTTCTCTTTTCTATTACATAATGATCTAAAAAGGTTTTTGTATCTTTTATAAACACTTTTTACCTCTACATATAAGATCTCTAGTGAATAAATATCATTTATTAATTCATTAACATCCATATATAAATAGAATTTAAAAATTTTTAATATAAGTGCTGGTACTTAAATAAAATTATAATTTAATATTATATATGAAATCTTATTGTGTAAAACAAAAAAAACAAACTGAGTGTGTTCCTGGTAGTGAGGTTAGAGTTGTTACTAGTAATGGTAGAAATGCTATGAAGTGTAAATGTGCTGAGTGTGGCATTACAAAGTTTAGATTTGTTAAAGGAAGTGCTACTCCTTCTAAACCTAGAGTACCTAAAGTAGCTAAACCAGCAACTGGAGTAAAAAGGAGAAGAGGTAGACCAAAAAAAGGTAAGGGACTATTATTAGGTCCAAACAGCCCTTTTAACAGTATTCCACTTGTAGGGGCAATTTTATAATTTAAAAGATTTTTATATTTAATATTATAGGGAAATGGAAATATATTGTGTTAAACAGAGAAAACATACTGGTAATGTACCTCAGTCAGAACAATATTTTATATCTAATAATAATAGACATGCAGTAAAAGTAAAATGTGATGAATGTGGTATTAATAAGGTTAAGTTCCTATCTAATAATGAAGTAAATGGTTTAAGACAAATGTATGGATCTGGATTTGATGAGTTGTTCATTAAAGGTTTAGAAGCTGGTGCTAAAGGATTATTTAACTTAGGAAGGAGAGGAGCAGCTAATGCAATTAAATCTGACACAGCTAAAGCTAAATTCAAACAAATAGGTCAAAAGTATTTGAATGAAGCTATTGATTCAATCACTGATGATGTATCAAAAAAGATAAAAGGTGAGGGTATTGTTGATGATGCTAAATTATTAGTTAAAAGTGGTAGAAAAAAAACAGCTGACTTTATTAGATCTAATAAAGCTAAAGATAAAATAAAACAATATGTTGATGAAGCAGCAGATGCAGCAGCTGATAAAATAGAGGGAAAAGGAGTAGATATTCATAAAGCAATTGGCAAACTTCCAAAACCAAAAGGTGGTTGGACTCTTCCTGGTCA
>JAEMPF020001880.1:30514-45682 GCA_022496165.2 Catalaphyllia jardinei | reverse complement strand
GGGGTACGGACTTCCTTTTTGATGCCGGAAGGTCCGGGTGTGGCGGGTTCCTTTTTGATTCTCAAAGGCGTGGCGGGTTCCTTTTTGATGGCTGCAGCGGGTGTGGTGGGTTGAGCCTGGATGATCTGTTTCAAGAGGGTTTCCAAAGGCGTGTCCAGCATGGCCTCGTCGTCGACCGGGGCACCCACGCCCGCGGTCGGTGCGCTTCCCGTACGGATCCTTTTGGTCAAACGACCCTGCTCACGCGCCAAGGGTTTACTCAGCTTGACGGCCGTGGCATCGGGGATCTTGGGGTTCTTGAGTATCAAGTGTTTTTCGGCAGCTAAGCGTGAGGCTTTGTTCAAGAGGGCACTTTCGGTGATCTTACCTTTGTAAAAATCTTGCAAGCGTTCAAACTCTCGGGTGGGGATCTTCATGACTTCCTCCGTCATTCTTCAAGTCAGAATCCGGGAAATCACCTAGTTGACGCAAGGCCGTTTCGTAACAATCCTGCCAATAATTCTTTTCCTTTTCTTTCTCTTCCAACTGCCTTCTAAGGCTCCTGACGCTCTCGTTTTTTTGAGTACACAGGCAACAGATCGTGAACGTGTCCCCGTTCTCCGTGTCGTCTTTGACGCGTTGACAGTCTGAGCAGAGACCTTGAAGTTGAAGCGCTATATAGTCCTGGTTGACGCGATGGTACATGCGTTTCCAGTAATCCGCGCGCTCGCGTTCCTTCTCTTCTCGTAGAGTGGCTTCCTGCATTAATCGCATGACTCGACTCAGTTTACTGGGTTGGGGACGAACGGGGACGACATCGACGCCTTGGAGGGGATACCCGTTGGCATCCCGCGTGTTCAACGACATTGTCCGTAACACTCTTTCAGTCCTTGCCAGAATCCGCTTCCCGTTTGTTTCAGGAGATACGCTCGTCGCCTCTTCAGAGAGTTTCTGCGCTTCCCCACTTCACGCAAGACCTTTTTATGACGTTGGAGTTTACGAAGCGTGCCAGGCTTGACGGGAATCCTTTTCTTCAACAAGTTCAAGACCATCTCGCTGACGGCATTGACTTGATCGGCATTGGCGTGTTGCAATAACTCTTCACGTTTGTAACGATTGGCTTCCTTGAGGATACTCTCCAAGAACGGACGTTGTCGCCTCAATCGATTCATACTTCCCAGGGTGCGTAACGTCGGTTGTAACTGCCAGTGGCACCCAAGACACCCATTCTCTTATACATCTTGTCCTTCCCCAGTTTGTAGCCGACTTTGGCGGCGCTTGCCAACGTACCCAAAATGCCAAAACCGACTTGTCTTCTTCTTCTCCTTCTCCTTCTTTTCTGGGGAGCGCGTCGTTTCCTTCGACGGACTACCATGTTGTGATGAGCCGACCTTGTTCGGTGCGGCTTTTTATCGTCTCCTCCGTCGTTTGCGGGTGGCCGCTTGCAGTGCCCTCTTCGCGCCGTAACTGGCGGCGCCACCAGCAGCTCCCAAAGCAACGGCTTTTCCACCCGCCACGAGAGCGGGGATCAGGGCCGCCAGGGGTAAAAGACCCCCTCGCTGTTTCCTTCGTCTCACCAGGCGTCGTCTTCGTCTATACATGACTGATGCCTTCACACGGCGCTCACGCTGTTTTTATGCTCTCGCGGCGGTGATTCGACGGGACTGTGTCGATAGATTTTGCTGTACTTACGCGTGCACCGATCGAACACGGGAGGGGTGAAATCGGTGATGACTTCGTCCAAGGTTTGCATCTTGACCAGGAAACTGTCAAATTCTTCCAAAGGTAACCCTCGAACGTAAGTTTTCAATTCGATCAATGTCTTCTCGTACGTGGTGTAGGCGAAGCGACACATGTCCACCTTGAACGAAAACTTCTTGAAGTCGTTCCATCCTTTGAGCACGGTGCCGAAGGCGGTCAATCCCACTACCACAAAACTGTTTTCACGCACTGAACCGAAGATGACACTGGCAGTCATAAGCAGTAACGCTAGCCCGTTCAAGAAACCGTGACAAAACTTAAAAAAGTAAAACATTTGTCGACGACACCACCATTGTTTGTGGTAATGGGCATAGAGATCGTCCAGACGAAATAATATTTCCGCATCGATGGAGACGCGTTGCCGTTTTCCGTTGAACAGACTGACCGGTGTACTCATGTTCAGTTGCGTACGCTGGTGGAATTGCGCGTCACACTGGGTGGGCGTCCGTTTTTGTAGGTCGTGGTGATCGTGTTGGTGGTGGTGATGCCGGCAATGCGTCGTCCCGCTGCCGTCTGACGTTGATCTTGCAAGAGTTGCGCCAGTTGACGCTGCATGGTCGCATCATCCATGACTCCAGAGGGTCCTGTTTCGTCATCCTCCTCGTCATCGTCATCGTCATCATCATCATCTCCACCGCCACCGCCGCCGCCACCAGCGCCGCCTGCACCTCCATTACTGCCACCGCTTCGTCTGCTTCTTCCACCACTACTTCGTCGACTGCCGCTTGGTGAAGGAGCTAGAGGAACGCGTCTGGGTCGTTTTCCACCAGCAGTGCCTCGTGTTCGCGGTGTTTTGTAAGCGACGGTGCTCAAGTATCCTTGTCCGGGTGGTGTGACGGTTCGTCCTGGTACATTTCGGGTGTTCCACGTGCCCACGCCTGCCACTGTCGCCACTGGTGTACTAGTTCTAGGTGGCGTCCCGACACCGGCGATGGAGTTGTCGCTCCCTAGGGGTGACCTCCATGCTGTGCCTGCACCTGGACCCATGTTGAGTACGTACCGTTCCAACAGATCCTCGTTCGGGTCGTACGCATCGTCTTGTTCCCACGAGTAGGGGGAAAGCGCTTGGTACGGTGACAAGGGCGAAGGTAAAGCTTGGGCGATGATGCTGGGTGAATTTCCCACACCAGCGGGTGAGGTCATGGTTTCACCAAGAACTCAGCTTAATTTCACTCGAGACTGAATCCAAATCCGTGAACTCCGTTTCTTTATAACCCTTCAAAATCCGTTGCATGATCTCGCTTCAACTGGTAGCAGCGCATGCAACCTTCTTCTTTTAGCAGGTGGCTCAAGACTCGACGGTCATCGCTGCTCTTGGGATGTAAATCCAATATCAGATAGCGAAATGGACGGTCCGTGGCTTTTCGGTAGGTGTCTTGCACGTCTTGCCATCGTGACGGGAAGGCTTGGAGAAGTAAATTGCGCATTCCCAATTGATCGCGGGGGTTCTTGAAACTCACGATGTAGTGGGCGTTGCGGGAGATGCTCTTGGCGAATTTGCCGGGTGGGAACATGTCTTGACACAAGTACAACATGGTGATGTTTTGGTGATGCGAATGTTTGGTGAAGAGATCCAAGACGCGTTTGTCGTTGCCACCTTCTTCCATGAGATCATCCAACACTAGTAATCCTCCTTTTCTCCCGGGAAACCAGACGGGTAGCAGTTCGGAATCGGGAATCCCTTCGTGAAATTTGATACCGTGTTCTTTCATGCGTTTGAACCCCTCTTGCCACGATCCGTAACAGTAGTAGATCCGTTGGGGCGGGATCTCGAAGAGATCCGAGTTCTCCACTAACAATTGGGTGGTGAAGACCGTTTTTCCAGACCCCGAGGGACCCACGATCATCATGCTGGACGGGGTGTGGAATCGAAATGCTTCACGTCGTGCCATGGTCAAAATGACCTCGAGAGCACGTTCTCTGGGTCTAAAATAAAAAATAGGGAGAGAGAGACTGAGTGAGGATTCGAACCTCGGACCTTTGGGTTATGAGCCCAACGCACTGACCACTGTACCACCCAGTCCATCGTCCTCTTGGGAGGATGAAACTAAAAAAGTCGACCCCGCGGGGAATCGAACCCCGATCTCCCGAGTGACAGTCGAGGATACTAACCATCGTACTACGGAGTCATCACACGTGATGTTTTAATGAACTTAATAAACATTACAACAATAAATGTCGCACGCCGCAACGAGAACCGCACGTGTCTTGTTCACATGGACAATCAGGTTTCCACTCTCGCTGACGTTCGATCAACGCCTTCAACATCTGTCCCACTTTATGATCGTTGTGCACGTAATCGTGCTTGTCGAATCGATTCAAAAACTCGTTCATGCTCTTGCCCTGCGAACGATCGATCAAGAAAAATAACGCGTAATCCCCACAACTTCGACTGTATAACGATTGAAGACTCCGACTGTTTTGGATCACGATCTTCCAATGACGATCCAACCACGACAGTAAAGGTTCTGTCGTCTGGTACGTCTCCAAGGGCAAAGCGTAACTGTCCAGGACTTCGCACTCGTCCCTCCACGTCCACAGAGCGATCCAATGACGACCCGGTTGACCTTGTCGATCCGTGTTCACGATGTAAGCCACGGGTCCCTCCTGGTCGGGCGGGGGGTCCGGTAATCGATCGCAGGGTCTCGTCCCATAGAAGTAGGGTCTCAGCGAGGGTTGACTGTCGGCCAATTGATCCAATTGCGCATTGTTCAAAGCCACTTTCTCCATCTTTAAACTCGGTACACGTCGTACTGCACGGCCTTGTTGCTATTGATTTCCATGGTATTCTCAAATTTACCGTAGACGATGGCCGTCAGATTTTCACCGGGATTCGCTGCAAAATCCAGGACATATCGCACCTCTCCGCTCAGCTTGGGATTCAGGACAGGACTGTCCAAACAACCGTTGGCAGCATTCTCATATACAAACAGGGTACAGTGATTAGTGTGTCCCCAGTCTTCTGCTCTCACCATGTTGCCTCGACTCTTGCAGAGAGCCCCGGTAGCTTGTAAAAACTGCCTGTAGCCTCTCATGTCTTTACTACCATTGTTGTGAATCTACTCCAAGGTCTCATAGGGGTAGGTTTCTCCTCTCACCAGTTGTTTGATGCTGCTGAGGTTGAATGTCTTGAAGGAGAAGGGGTACTTTGCAATGGTGCCATTGAAGGCAGCGGATTCCACTAAGCCAACGATCACCCTGTTGGGGAGTCGATTCTGAAACGGATTGTCAATCTCGTAGTGTCTCACGTCATCGAGGATGTTGTAGGTTCGAATCTTGCTTCTGACCGTGGGGAAGACCACCACTCGACTTCCACTGTCCATTGCACTCATCAATTCTCTGTACACGGAGGGAGTGAGTCTCACTTGGCAGAGATAGAGTTTCACTTTGATATCTGCTTGATTCAAACGAAACGAGATGGCGCCCGTCCATCGCATGGTCCACAGCTCGGGTCTGTTGAAGTACATTTTAATGCCAATCTGAATCCCAGGAATCAACAGCTTGTTGAGGTGAAAGACTTCAATGTGGGGAACAAAACACAGGACGCGAGATTTACCTCCCGCATGCTTGGCATTTTCTAACTGCAGGGTCCTGACCAACTCTTGGTATTCTCTTTCCAGGCCTTGGTAAGCGGCGTTGGTCTGATCTTGTTGGTTAGCCGTCAAGGTGTCGGGGACATCGATGTGATTGAACCAGCCTTGAGGTTTCAGAATGGTCTCCCCATCATCCCTGTTAAAATTCAACAAGGTTTCCAAATAGGCTTTGTAGTGGTAAGTATCCGTCTGGGGACTGATGAGAGTACCGTTGAGTGTCACGCTGATCTGCTTGAACAAGCTGTGAGCGATGTTGTTGACCAGATAAGTGCGATCCGCTGCCGCTGTGTCTTCTCCATCGTTGGTGGTTTTCTGCAGTTTCCATTCCAATTCGAAGTAACTGCGCGACAGGTCCACAAAATCTTCTTGAGGATCGATCTGAAAATCGACCGGGTTGATACCCGTCGTAAACGGATTGATGGGTACCATGCGGTAACTGGAAATGCTGATGTCAGTGGGGGGAACCCGAAACAGATTCAACATGGGGTTTTTGACCCCCGTCGTGCCACTCACAGGCACGATGTCCGTCATCGTTTACGTCGACGTCTTCTCTTCAGAGCACTCCTGATCCAGTTGTAGTTCAGTGCTTTTGTGCGAGAGGGTAGGAAGGTACCTCCCTTTTGTACTCTTCGCCTCCTCCTCCTCCGAGCTGGCATCAACTCGCTGACGACGCTAGGGATGCGTCGCACGCGTCTGGAATAGATGGGATTCATTTGCCAAAGATATCCGTCAGTTGTTTCTTCGCGAGTCTGTTCACCGCGGCCAACGCTTTGCGCTTGACGGCTCGTTTTCCACCTTGCTTCGCACCTCGTACTGCGCCTCTAATGTTTAACGGCAATCCCAGGGGTCCGCCGGTTTTTAAACCTTTCCAACCAGACCGCAGACTGGACGACACCAAGTCTCGTACGAAGCCGTTCCCGGATTGATCGTCGGGTCGAAATCGAGTCAGTCCTCCTCCTCTCATGTCTTCTTGAAATGAAGTGTCACGATCGTGTTTCCTTCTCCGAAATTGACTAGTTCCCCTGTCGTCTCGGCGACTTCTGTCTCGATAATTTCCACCACGTCTTTACGTACCGGTATATATTGGATGTGAAGGGGTTCAAAGTACTGGTACCCTCTTCCTTCGCGCTTGTAGTTGACTTCACGCAAGAGATCGGTGACTTGGTTCCCCACCACGCCGCTTCCTCCTGCGTCGGAGTACACGAGCAAGGAACGTTTGGTGGTAGACAGCACGTTATGGAACGAAGCGTCCAGATTGATGAATCTCCAGTTACACGTCATGGTCAACTTGATATATTTTGATGAACTTCCATACCGCCAAAATTCTTCGCCTCTGACAGAAGGTATGATGGTATCCACAGGAGCCGGAATATTACCATGGGGCACTTCGATGACAATATTGGGTCCCAACGCATACTTGTCATTACCAAGGTCTTTGAACCATCCCATGTCCACGGCGAATTGGGCATTGATGAAAAACGATGGGTAGTAGGTGCTGCCGATCTTCTTCAATTTCACATCGGTGTTATGTAGTACGAAATCGTTCCCTCGCCACTCGAAATGAGCGTGCGTCTGATTAGTTCCGTCAGCGTCTGCTATCTTCCATCCGGAATGAAGGACTTTCTCGATCTTTTTCTTTTCGAAAAAACTCCTGACCACGTTCATAAAATTGACACCGGTCATTCTCGGGAGGTCTTCAGCTCTCAAGTCTCTGGGTTCAAACGTGGCGTCGAAGATTCTGTCATTCTGATTGAGCAGGACCGTGTTGCTGGCCCACCAGTAGGTCTTGAATAAATTATCATAGGCTTTTTTCAACAATACGGGTGCTTGACTAGTTGGATCGGGCATCGAGATGGACACCAATCCCACTTTCCATCCGACACCGTCCAATCGAATGGGATGCGGTAGTCGAATTTTGAAACTATTGGAACTGTTCTCCGGGAACTCCTTCTTGCTGCTGTGACTCGGTAAGGACACGTAAAAAT
Source organism: Catalaphyllia jardinei (assembly GCA_022496165.2). Taxonomy (NCBI): domain Eukaryota; kingdom Metazoa; phylum Cnidaria; class Anthozoa; order Scleractinia; family Caryophylliidae; genus Catalaphyllia; species Catalaphyllia jardinei. The sequence goes on along the minus strand of JAEMPF020001880.1, from coordinate 38,364 downwards.
CACTCATACTTGAAATGCAACGTCAGCGTCGTCACACCCGAGGTAAAGTCGACCAATGTTCCGTCGTTTTCGGCGATCTGCGTTTCGATAATGTCCATGATGTCCACGCGCACGGGTTGATATAAGACGTGTCGGGGTTCGTACGTCATCCGGGTAGGGTCGTGAGGGATCTCTCTCAACAAATCCGTGACTTGATTCCCCGTCACCGTGCTCTGTCCCACGTTGGAATACACGTACAGGGGACTTCGTGGAGGAAGTGTCGTCGAGGACACGCTCCCTCCAAACGCTTTCTGATAGGCCTTGTCCAAATAGTAGAATCGCCAATTGCAATAAGGACTGAGTCGCAATCCCTCGTTGGTGTAGATCCAATAAGAGCTCCAATTAGCGTTACTACTACCTTTCTTCCAGTCCGTCTGGATTCCACTGGGTACAACGTCGTTGTGAATTTCTTTGACGAGGTTTCCCAACAATTCGTAGTTTCCATACTCGTCCTGTCCGATCCAATTCATGCTCTCCACCAACTTACGTCCGAATCGTATTTCGGGACGCATTTCATTGCCCGATTGTTCCAGGAACGTGTACCGGTTGTTGATGAGCAGTTGATCTCCTTCCCATTGAAAGACAGGGTAATATAGTTTATTCTTCGACGATCGAAGGGTCTCTCCGTCTTCATTCTCGAACAAGGTCAGTTTACGTTTGAAACGATACACGATGTATTCCATGAGTGATTTACCGCCGGTCACCTTGAATTGATCGTCCAGAAGGTCCTGACCCTTGATCGTCAACTCTGGACGTAGCACGGCCATCACCGGCTGCCCGCTACTATTTCTTACATATCCGCGCATGGTCCATTCGAAATGACAGATTAAATCATCCTTGTCGAAGGTCTGGGTCTGATGGGGTCGCGTTGGAGGTGTAGGGTACGACAGACTGGTCAATCCCACTTTCCATCCAGGTTCTCTGAATAGGAGCGGGCTGGGTAGACGGTTCTTGAAACTGTTGGCCACATTGTCTGGAAATTCAACCTTACTGGCATTGCTCATCAATTGGACGTAAAATTCTTTCATGATGACAGGCTCCCTCGGTCCTAATATTTGAAATGCAAGGTCAGGGTCGTCACGCCCGATTCAAAGTCCACCAAGGAACCGTCCTTCTCCAACAAATGCGTATGAATAATGTCTATGACGTTCACACGTACCGGTAAATATATGACCTGGCGTGGTTCGTAGCACATTTGGGTGGAATCGTGAGGAATCTCTCTCAGTAGATTTGTCACTTCATCACCTGTGATCATACTCTGACCCACGTTCGAATACACGTAGATGGGACTCCGGTGAGGTCTCGTACTTGCCACCGTTCCTCCAAAGGCCTTGTGGTAAGCCTCGTCCAAATACACGAAACGCCAATTGCAGTAGACACTTAGCTGCAGACCCTCCGCGGAGTAGTTCCAAAGATCAGACCAACTACGATAATTGTCTACATACGTCCAATCTTTCTGGATATCGATGGGGACGGTATCTGCTTCGCTCCTCAGGTTCCCATTGGTATAATAGAAAGAATGTTCGTCTGTTCCTATCCAGTTCATGGCTTCCACCAATTTGGTGCCAAAGAGCACTTCGGGACGCTTGCGTGAATTCGCGGCCTTGAGGAACGTCCTGCTATTGTCCAGGATCAAATCATCGCCTTCCCACCGAAAGACGGGGTAGAATTTCATTTTTTGACCATTGCTCGTCACCAGATCGTCGCCTTTATCCGACACATTTTGCCTCAATTGCGTCTCGTACCGATGCACAATGTACTTCATGAGAGATTTACCCCCGGTGATAAAGTCTCGCGCTTGAAGGATATCCTGTCCTTTGAGTTCAAACGTCATGGGCGTGACCACCACCATGTTTCGAACATCCAATGATTTCATGGTCCAGGTAAATCGACAGATGAGATCGTCCGGTTCTAAGGTGTGGGTTTGATGGGATCGCGGTTTCGGTGGTGGGAGGGGATGAGACACCATGGTCAACCCCACTTTCCATCCCGATTCATTAAAGCGTAACGGATTCGGTAGACGATTCTTGAAACTGTTCGCGGTGTTGAAAGGGAATTCCGTGGTACTGGCATCGCTTCTCAATTGCACGTAAAAGTCTTTCATGACGTCAACGCGCGTTTCTCGATCCAACTGTCGTACTTGTCTGGCCAGCCTTTCCAACGCACCAAGACTTTATCCCCTTTGCGCTTGACGATCTTTTCCACCCGAAAGAGATCGTCGTCCCTCACGGTCACTTTCTGTAAATCCTGGTCGTAAAAGGTACCCTCGACAGGCGAGCCGTCCCATTCGTTGATCTTGTAGGTGGGCACGACCCCAGAGATGGTTTTACTCACCACGAACACTTCCTCCGTCCAACCTGGTAAGTACCCTTTTTTGAAAATGCGATACTTTTTATTGAGTCTCACGCGATCCCCGACTTTCAAACTGGGTTTGACACGTGTTCCTTTCAATCGCTTTGCGTACAAGTTCTTCCACACTTGCTCCTCGTTCTTCGCCGTCACTTTGACGGGCGCCATCTTGATGCTACGATGGTACGAGCGATTGTACCCCATCACCAAGTCCTTCAACACCGGTAAGTAACCCAACGTGTTCTTGACGGTAAAGTAGCGGTACAAACGCTGTTTCAACGTGCGATTGAATCGTTCGATGACACTGGCTTTGGTGTCGCCGCTGGTGGAAAAGTGACGAATGTCGTGGCGTTTCATCGAATCCTGAAAGGTCTTGTTGTAAAATTCCTTCCCGTCGTCCGTCTGCAATCGACGCGGGGTGCGCCCGTCGCTCCGTTTCAGAATTTTCTCAAAGGCACCCGTCACAGCTTTACCGGTCTTGGACTTGACGGGCTCCACCCACGCATACTTGGACAACACGTCCACCACCGTCAACAGGTACCGGTACCCTCGATTCGATTTGGCGATGTTACCCACTTCGATCAGATCCGCCACCCATTGATCGTCGATGGCAAACACCATCACCGGTACGGTGGGAAAACGGCGTCGTGTGGGTTTGTGAAGGGTGTACCCCAAATTGGCTTCCAACTTTTCGCGGACTTTGGCCACGGGTAAGTTCTGTGCTTTGGCGAATCGAACCACCCCTCCCAGACTACCGGCCACACTGGGGTCTTCGTACAAGCTCTTGATCTTCGCATCACGATCGATCTTCTTTCTCTTCTTCCTTTTACTCATAGTACACTGAGTCTCACCAGACAATCGATGAAGAGATCGGGGTGGTTTTTACGAATGAGACTGTACCATCCAAATGAAAACGGTTGTTTCTTCAACCACAATATAAACACCACGAATCGACCCACGTTGTGATTCACCTTCGTTTCCAGAAACACTCGACAAGGGTCGTCGCTCAAAAACTCGGGAATGGGTGTACTCCCGTACTTATCGTATACACTCTCGCAACGCGCACACAGAGCGTTCCATTCACTCAAGTCAGGCATGATTCAAAATGATTTTTATTGACAAAAGTAATTCAATTTATTTTCAGTCGGACCACCCCTCATCTTCGATGGGGGTTTCCCTCACAAGATCAGCATCGTACAAATCGTCAAAGATGTCCGTCTTATAATATTGACATTCTTTACGAGAGCACCAGTCCCCGTGCAGTCTCCACTTCAAGGCCTGGTTTCGATCGTCCGTGGCATAAAATGTCACCCTCATGTTTTCTTTGCAGTCGGAACACAGCGTCTTCTCGTCGGCTTCCAGGGCATCGAAGAAGAACCGATCCTTCCAATCCGAGACCTCGCGATCGAGTTGCAACACCAACTCTTCCAACTTCTCGCACACGTCACGGAACCTCTGGGGAACACCCAGATCCACGGAACGTTTCAAATTGACACTCAGTCTCTCGCTGACATCGCGTGCGAAAATGATTGGTTCGATCAGACTCTTGATCTCTTGTCTCATCGTAAAGGTCAATGACTCGGTGCTCAACAGACAACTTCGGTTCTCCAATGCTATTGGTGGGGAAAACGTGGGTCGGAATAGGATTTGGTCCGACTCCTTCACGTACGTCATGACATTCCATTCGTGGTTATACAAGTACGCGTAACGTCGCGATTTCAACAGGGGGAGGATCTCTCGTTCCCACTCGGGACGTTTCTCCAGGAGCTCTCGAACCGTCCATCCCCGAGCCGGTCGCTGATAGAACAAGATATCGAACAACAACAGTTCCCGGGGTCCGTCAGGATCGTCCAAACACCCCAAGGGCGTGACCTTCCATCCACAGAGGGACTCGATCAAACTACAAATCTCATTACTGTTGCTGTAAAGCACTTTACTCGTCATCTCGTCAACAACCACAAAAATAAAATCATACAAGCGGTTTATATACAAATCGACACCATCCTCTGATTGGTGTATACATTATTACCTAATAAGGTCATACAAAGACACGATTGGTCAGGTTGAAAAAACTACGAGTGAAAAGTAAAATTACATCATCACGTGAACAATCACGACTCCGATGGAATCCAAAGTTCATTGTTCATTTCTTTCATGAATAGATCCATGGTCGTCTTCTCGTCCCCATTTGCATTATAGACTTTCCAAGCCGCACGGAAGGCATCCACGAATCGGTCCACTTTAGCTCTATCTTCGGTGTGTTTCTCCGCAAACTGAAGGATTCCTTTCGCAAACAAGACTCTGAAGGCATTCATCTTCCTGCCGGTCTGATAGAATTCCTCCACCAAGATGGTGTCGATGGTCTTCTTGATCAAGGACAACAGAAATACATCTTCTTCTTCTTCTTTCATCTCTTCTTTCTCTTTCTGTTCTTCTGTCATGCTTTCTACTTCGCTCACTTGAACCTCGTCGCCACCAACCATCTTTGTCAATGATACAACACCAGGCACGAGGTCCGATTTTATACAGAACCAAATGTCCTTATTTGGTCCTATTATTCTGCGATTGGTCAGAACCAAATGTCCTTATTTGGTCCTATTATTCTGTGATTGGTCAGCTCCGTGATCACCTCATGGGAAAGTACTGAGCACGTGATCGATGAACTATAAAAGTGGAACGCCAGTCCTCTCATTCATTTTCAACGTCATGTCTGAGCCAGACGAATCACCCACCCGTTACATGTTACCGGAGCAAGCAGAAGGTGCGGTCAATTATTCACTGAACGATCATTCACCGGCCAGGTATCCCACCTTCAATCAGAAGAGATCGAACAAGAAATCCAAGAAGAAATCCAACAAGAAAAAGAAAATCAACAAGAAACCAGGTAAATCGATTGATTTCAAAACCACTGTCAGTTTGAAAACCATCCATCCAACATTGGAGTGGTCCTTCCAAGAGATCGACTTAGCGAAGGAAGAAGACTATCCTTTGAGAGTCACTCCGTTCGCTTTGAAACGAAAAGGTCAACGAGATATCCTGAAATACCAACACCAGTATCGACCGCTCACGCCTAAACGCCTATCCATACAAAAACATATAAGGGATACATTACAAAGAGAAAATCGTAACCCATCTTCTTCCGTTTCTACTCCACAGACGCTGCCGAAGAATTCGACCCCGACGTCTTCTTGAAAACACTCCATGCCATGAAACCCGAGACAGACGAAGAACCACACCCCTATAGAAATCCTTCACCACCGCACACATCCATCCTGTATCCTTGCCCAGTTCATCCCAACCAAGCGCTAGAGTCAAGAGAAACCGACACCCAGTGGGGGCATTGGGATTACTTCAAGTGTCCCGTCCAAGGTTGTTTCGTGAGTTGCGGCGCGGATCAAGTCGAGTCTTACTTAGATTCAGCCAAACGTCAACTCTACGAGAAATATCGCCAACTGCCCTTGGACAAGATGAAATGCTACTGTTGCAACGCCTTAGGCATGACCATGTCCCATTCACAAAAAAACCCGGGCAGACTCTTCTTCAAATGCACCAAGCGATTGTGTGAGTTTTTCCAGTGGGTCGATGAATACCCCACAGGTAAAAGACGCCTCTGGTTGGAAGCCGACAAGTTCATTCCACTCTTCGATGGTAGAGTGATCAAACGCAGCTTCCAAGATGTTATCGGTGAAATCCCCCTCCAAAAAGGGGTGCGTCAAAGCATCGACCGACACATGGGTCCCTTTGAAGGTAATTGGTCCCCTGAAGACATGGGTCAGTTCACCCCTAAAGAGAAACTGATCCCGGAACAAACGCACGGGATTATCAAGACCACACCCATTGACCAAGGTAACATCCACAAGTGACGTGTACGCCCTTGAATGGTGCATTTTTTCAAAACATTTGTGATTCTGTATGATCATTGACTTTTGACAGATGTGGTGGGGTTCGACCCCAAAGGGGAACCCCGAATGTAAACATTTATTAAAATTTATTAAAATATTCTATCAATATGTCCAAGTCCATGAGTCGACTCTCCATCTCCTCTTTGGCTCTCTGCCTCTCAGGGCTGTTGCCATACACCTCGTTCGCTCGAGCCAACGTGCCACGACACCATTGCAGTTTTTTAATGACCTTCAATATCAGGTCCATGCGTTTCTTCATGACTTTCTTCAAGGAGTCCTTTTGACTCATCCTTCGTTTGGATTGAACCCGTTCCCAATGGTCACTCAATGTCTCCACCTTCTCGTCTATCTCTTTCAAAATCGTCTCGTAACCGCGCGTGATCGGCATGGTAACGCTCAAGACCAGTGAAACACTGCGAGTGACAAACGCCAGCAGTCCGCTCCTTTATGTGCCCCTCGTCCACCAATCAGAGGACACCTTCAACGTGACGTCATAGGGGGATGGGGTATCCCCCCTCTCGTGACGTCATTAAAGAAACACACGTGACACCCCACCGACTCCTTTAAAAGACCGTACTTTTCCATCCTCTCGCTGTCAAGTATGGCTTCCAGACAAAGTCTACGTTTACTGGGAATAGGACCAGAATTATCACTGTTCCAAGACAAGTATTTCATCTGTCGATTGGATCTCGACATCGCTTCTGTCACACGTTGTCATGTGATGCCTTGCTGCGGTAAATTCATTCATCGACGCTGTTTCCGAAAAGCCTGTGAAACCAGTTTCCAATGTGGACACTGTCGCGTCGTACCGGATGATGACACCTCCAACAGCACTGCGAGTATGGACGAGGACCTCAGAGCTAACGAAACGCTAAACGATTCGGATGACAATGACATCCCTCGGGAATTGCGTGGAGCCACCCTCATCGACAGGGCACGAATCGCCATCGCGGATCGCAGGGCCAGCGCCCTTGCTCACCGAATACATCAACCTGGCACTCCCTCTTGGGAAATTCTACCGCACCCCATCGATGTGATGGTCTGGTATTTGCTCTGGGTTAACCTCGATTGGTTCGTCTCCACCAATCCTGAAGGTCCAAGACCCCTCTTCATTCACGCTGCCGTTTACTCACCCGTTCGACCCGTGCAATTCGTACGAAAAACCATCTACCGACTGTTCAATGAGACCATCCCCGACGAAGTCAGACCGTGCCTCCAGTCGCACCTTTACAGACTCCGGTTCTATGCTATCCAAGAAGAACCCAGGCAGGGACCCTTCGCTTATCCCTACGATCCCAACGAGATCACCATCACGCACATCCGCTTCACACGGTTCTGGTCTCCTACCCAGTACCCAGAAGATTTTCCTTACACCACGGACAGTCGACTCAGTCCTCCACGACTCACGCCTCCACCGAGTCCAGAACGATGAGAATACGAGGTTCATTGGGGCAACTCCCCACATTCTCTGTTTTTTATACATGAACAAAATAAGAGAGTTTGTATAGAATTTTCCAATCCAAGATGGCCGCCGTGATTTTTGTAAAGTCAATAAAATGG
>JAEMPF020001880.1:18014-23014 GCA_022496165.2 Catalaphyllia jardinei | reverse complement strand
TCCAATTCTTGGTAGGAAATGCCTTTCGCGCAGGCGCTTTTAATGTTTCCAATAGTCATTTCCTCGCTTTCGTCGAAAGGAACAAACTCCCTATTCTTGTGTACTTTTGTGCCTTTCCAGCCACTTCTGCTGACAAACGTTGAACTGTTAATTCATCACCCCGTCGATGGTTCTTAGCTGGATCTTTCTTTGTAGTCTTTGTACGCTTTGCTTTTATCTTCTCGTTAAGCTTTTTCCACGCGTAAAACAAAAATAGAAATCAAAAAATAATAACAAAACAATTTTTCCTTCAAAATACTGATTTTTCCGTTGGCAGTTCTCGGCCACCATACATTAGTCCCCAACCAAGGATACCGCAAGAATAGTGGTTGAGTCGCGACATGGAAGACGAGAGTTGCCAGGAGACTTCATCTCGAGAAGACGTTGAATGGGATGTGTCACACACAGGCACGCTTAGAAGCTACAAGATCAACTACCCAGAGCAAGAAGCAGATTTTCAAAAAGTGTTTGAGAACATGCAAGTGCTAAGAAACACTATGACCAACCGTTCAACAAGAAATGATCGCTATTCGAAGGATGTGGAAACGGCAATCCTTAACTAACTAACAATATGTAGCGACATCCATGCTTCAACTGGGACTGTGGCTGGCAAAAAAATGAGAGTCCTGGACTTTCTGGTGAAAATCGAAGCGGCCCAACTGTTACAAAGGTTCGCTCAGAATTATTTCAAAGATTTCTACGAGATGGGCGGTGAAAGGGACGACGACAGCATTTCTCAAAGGATGAAACGTGGGAAACTTGTGTTTTTTTCCTCCATCTACTGCTAGGAACGATGCACAATTTTACAGAATTCCACGACGGCTTTTCTTCGTCAAGTGGGAGTAGTCCCAATATGCACTGAAAACATCGTTAGACTCGATCGAGAAAATTACAACTGGCAAAGTGGAGACCGTCAAAGAGTCGAAACCGCTTCAACTTATTGGTAACTGTCTTGGAATTTTGCATAACATTTCGCGATGGCTGCGAGATCGTGAGTTGTTTCCTGATAGTGAAAAAATATTGCTTTATTTTGCCAAGGTAAACAACACACAAGTTGCTCCTCTGGCGCTACTTTGCCTTGCTTACCTGGTAAATGAAGACACCAGCCATCTAATTTCAGCAGATGAAAACTTGCTTTGCTTCATTATTACATTGCTAAACGAAGCGTATCAGTCTGAAAACCGCAGATGGAAGGGATATTCCACAAAAGAACTTGCAGAAGGTCTGAGTCACCTTGCCATCAACATAAACAATAAGAAGATTCTGGGCCAAAATGGAGCGGTTCGTGTATTAACTGCGATCCTCCAAACTTTAAACGATGATGAGGAAACAGCGAGCGGGGCAAGGGCTCTGTGGATGTTAGCTTTCGACGACACCAATAAAGATGTAATAAGACAATAGGAAGGAACGTTGGATAGATTACATGCCTTACACCACAGTACAAACCCTGAAGTCCAAAAGGCAGCCGCAGGTGCATTATGGGAGATTCATGGGAAGAAGGCAAGAAACAACGCAGAGAAGATTGGAGAGACCACTGGAAATCACGTGATGTTCAGCTACCAATGGGATGCTCAGGAGGTGTTAGTGAAAGTGAAGAACAAGCTTCAGGCGAATGGATACCGAGTATGGATGGATTTGAAGCGAATGGGTGGCTCCACACTGGAAGCGATGGCCAAAGCTGTCGAGAACGCTGCTGTGATACTGGTCTGCGTGTCAGAGCGCTACAAAGAAAGTCCTAACTGTCGATCAGAAGCTGAATACGCCTATCAGCTGAAAAAAGATATTATTCCTTTGATGATGCAACGCAATTATACTTCAGATGGCTGGTTGGGAATGCTTGTAGGTACAAAGCTGTGGATGGACTTTCAGTGTAAGAAGGATATTGAATCAGGTATAGGAAAACTTATCAAAGGGTTAGGAGGGAGAGGGAAAGATCTTGACACGACAGATGGGCCTGGAGGGGCACTGATTCCACCACGTTAAGAAAGTGTTGTCACAGCACCACCCCCACAGTCAGTGACGAAAGTGTCAAGCTGGACAAATCAAGAGGTGACAAAATGGCTGACGGGGATTGGGCTGGAACAAGTGTGCAAAGAGGACATTTCCGAATTCAATGGTCAAAGGCTGATTGATTTTCAAGAGCTCCGCAGAGAATGTCCGGAGTATTTGTACAAGTGTCTAGAATGCACTCTTAACCTGAAGAACATGTTTCATCTGCTCATGTTCAAGAACGAGCTCGACAAACCTCTAAGTCATTAACTGAGACTAAATACTTGGCGGGTCGATAGTTTGCGGGTATCTTTGCTTGTATCTTTTGGAGTCTTTGTTTTAGGTGTAACGCGACGCTGCGTGACCAGTTAGGAGAAGCGTTGGAGGCGATCATATAACGCGGAGTAGAATCTGATTTTAGTATTAATTGTTGCGAAGATAATTAAATGGTTTCATCTTGTACCACTGTTGAGCCACTTGAACATAATTAGGAATGAAGACTGCAACACAGCAAACTGAATATAAACTTGCTCAGAGTCGCAAATGGTGAAACGCTGACCAGTTAGCTATGAACATTACCGTGTCCCAAGATTTGTACCAGTAGCAACTTACATTTATCTTACGTATTCGAATAACTGCGCCGTCAGTGAATTTTGGGAGTGTTTCCTCTCATATCGGTCGTTATCAAAACTCATAAAAGCTCGTTAGAATAACCCTACGGGGCTACACTCAGGGAGAAAAAAAAGACGGAAGGGTGAGAGTGCAGTCGAAAGCTAGCTAACGGCCCTAGTGCACTCGTCCCACCTCTCCCCTGAAAAAATTATATCAAATTTCATAAAACAGTTTTTAAATCGCAGAATTTAACACAGCTAGTTACTTTTGTGTAGGCATTATTTAACTATTTTGTTATATTCGCTACCTTATCAATCATGAACACACAGAGAAAGATGGCAGTCTTTTACTTGCTATTTCGGATTCCTAGAGTAATAAAGAAACGTCGGTAATCCTTACTGGATTAGTGATTAAACTTGCAGTCTGCGGTAAAGCCGTTTAAAAACACGCACTTTGTCCAACTTGGATTCGTTCCCTAAGCTCTTCAGGATCTGTTTATTCCTTGATCATATCGACTATTGTTGTATCTATAAAGCAAAGAAGAGCACCTTCTGAGCAAGTTTTAAAGCTCTCGCCTTCAAGTTAAGAAGACGTCGTGGAGTTTTAATATTCTCCACTTAACAGCACATTTCATGGCAAATTAAAGCTGGCAGGAAAAAACAAAAGCTACCTAGAACCTACAGACGTCCGAGAGGTGCAAATGTAAAGAAATATATAGCCGGGAGAGGGGAGGAGATACTCAAGTAAAGCTTGAAGGGATATCTGTCGTTCTTATATGACCTCACGGACATTTCTGTACTGTGACACTATGAAATTTCCGTCCTTTGGAAAATGCGTTTTCACCGGATGAAATTTTAGTTGGAATAAAAAGCTCTTCTTTTGTTTGGAAACACCAACATGGCCAGAACAAGAACATGATCCTTGACACAAAAAAACATTCAATTTAACTGAAAGCTAGTTTACTCAGTCACGTATGGCAAATGAAGCTTTTGCTCTCTGCATGAAAGGAATCCTCTGTACATATTGTTTCATTTCTCCTACTGTTTTAGCGTTTTCGTGTTCCTGGAAAAAAGTGCAAAGCAGTCAGACAGAGATTGATTGTGGAAGCACTTAGCAATCAAGTAAGGCAAGAAAACTCAGTTCCGGCCCACGCAGACTGAGTGACAATTAAGATTTATTGATTCAGCTATTTGTCTTCGCTTAAGGTCATCCCAGGTTTGATTCTAAAAGTTTGCACAGATGAGATCTACTTTGGCGACTTAGAAGGTGGAGGAAGGGGGATTTTTCATCGCTACAAAATCGGGTATTAGTTTCTCTTACTAGGTCACATTCTTTCATCTGACATTGATTACAGGGAAGATCATTTCCTCTCGCAGTGATAGGAAAGACAGCACAACTTCAATCAAATATCCTCCAAGCGGCTTTCCTAAGCCCCTTAGTCAGTTAGCTTGTTACAATCATGACCAGAATAAAATAAGATAAAACAATAACCCCTCTCCTTAAATCAATGACCAACTCGCGACCACAACCAAAACGCGCCATTTTCTCAATCACTGAAATGGGGGACTCGGGGGTGGTCTTAACTTTTCATTTAAATTAACCAATATTGTAGGTAACAGCATAAAGAGTGAAAAAAGTAGGGAATTCTAATTGAGGCCGACACTATTTTGCTTGGCCATGCAATTTCCTTATCTCTCGTTTGGAAAGAGCAATTGTATGACCAAAATAACATTTGCTCTTGAGACTAACAACTGAGCAGTGTATAGAGTAAGCCTCTTAATTAATTTCTAAGTCCTTAACATACTTAAGTGTGTAAAAAGTAAAATGTAAAATACCTCTTTTCTGACCTTATATCTATTTTCAATTAATAAATGGTGGTCACTCAACTAGTTTAGCTCTTTAGTTATTTTGGGTGACCAGCAACTGTATGTATTTGATTTTTAATTTATTTCTTGTTCAATTAGTTATTTAGTTAATGTTACAGTTCAAATAAATCGTGTCGTGTCTCTCTACTTAACTTAAACCTTATTCTCCCACAGGAAAGCAAGACACCGGAAGTGATTGTTGGCTTTGAGCAACAACTGGAAGATTTGGTGCGGTTTTGCTGCAATTCAATGCGGTTTCCGATCATGGGAATCTATACAACCTTCAATTTGGGGAAGCTTTTTGGTGATAGTTATCACCTATAAACATGTGATGGTAAAACGACAAGACAAGACAACATTAAAGACCAGCTGCATGTAAAATCTGAGGTGAAGTCTGCTATCATACATGACATATTTGGCCATGTTGTTGGTGACACAAAGGAAAGATATTCAACCCTTTAATCCACTTAAGGTATGATATCCTAAAATATGGCG
>JAEMPF020001880.1:13014-15514 GCA_022496165.2 Catalaphyllia jardinei | reverse complement strand
ATGGTTCTCGGCTTACCAAGACCAAGTTTGTGCATGGTTTAGTCTCACTCGACAGCCGACTGAGGCTGCTAGAAAATTATTTCTGTATCATTTTCTAAAGGACATGGCTTTATCTTCTTTGTGGTTGTGTGCGGGCAAGTTAAAAGTGAAAACAGCTCACTTCAGGTAACCGTCCGCGTCTCAAAAACGCGCGTGCTTAAGCTCCCTAATATTGACGCAATCAACTACGCCACCAAGTACACGACTAAAATTAAAGCAAACTTTTCCTATGGTGACCAAATAAATTTTAATGAACCGGCACTTAAACTAGGAAGACCAAAATAGCAACATATCACTAACCACTAACTGTTAACGTCTTCCAGCTGAAAACCTAGCTGTTATCTTTCGAAAATTACACTGACATGTGCCTGCAGATAGCGTAGTGCGCGCGCAAAAACGCAAATGTCTTACTTACTGGGGAGGTGGCAGGAAAAAATGTAGCGGGCACCGTAAAAGTTTTCAAAAAAGAACAATAACTTTAAAAAACGCGTGATTACCCCTTTTATGGAGGTGACAAGCCTATTCAACATGTGATTAGTTTCTGGTTGTGAGCAAAAGGTATTGAACTGTATTTTAGCTGAACCAGAGGAAAGCTGTCAGAGACACTAAAAGCGCTTTTGCAACGATTTTGTTACTAAAAACGTGCCAAAAATGATTTGAATGTTACCATTTGCCATGTAAATTAAGGTCTTTGAAAGTGTGTTTGCCTTTCGGTATGTAAAGGCGAATTCTAAGGAAATCTGTGAGGAAATATCGTTTCCCTCTCTGATGTCAGCATTTTTGTTGGGATTCAAGGCTAATTATCTCGAAAAAATGCGTGGCTACCCCTATTTTTCTTTGTGGATTCCATTAGCCCTTTCAAAGATCTGCTTTATCCGCGTGGTCCTAACTTGGCGCAAAACCCTTTGTATTTAGTGGGCACCGTCCTTAAGAAGAATTCCTGAAACTTGGGCTAATCAAAGGCTAATAGAGTTGTGATGATATTTACTGTCGCGTGACAGAGTATGATTTGTCCAATGGGTGTGGTATAAAATGGGGGTATTTCCAAAAATAAAACCCGTAAAAAGCACTGGAAACAAGAGTTAACTGTCAAAAGTTAGGTTCATATCACAGAAAAAAAGAAACTTACAAGATATGCTGGTTTGACAGATAAGTCTTGTTTTGTAAAAGAGCGGGAGGTGTTGGCGTCTATACTATAAAACACTACCTCAAAAGGCTGTGGCTGGTTGCCATAGCAACCATTTTGAGTAAAACTTTCAAAATTCATTTTCCGTTCATGAGTGCAATAGCACACAATTGATCTTTTCTTACCAAATTTTAAACAAATTTTTTTGGTCCATTATAGGGTACCAAACCACCTTAGAGGGATTACCTTAGTATCACTTGTTTGGGGCTAAATAATAAATGAACAATAGAAAAAGACACAATTTTATTTTCGATTCTATTTTGACGCGTGCACCTTTGTCTCCTTCAAAGCGTAAGTAATACATGGGTTTCTTTTTCCTATATGGTTATGGGGCTCCTCTTGGCGGCCCTTTGGGCCGCCGGAGCTCCGCCATAATCTACAGCCTTTAAAAACACTTTTTATATTTTATCGTGCTCCTGCGATCAATAGTTGAGCATTAATATAGTTCAGAATCAGTATTTTACTTCATGTTGAAGATATCATTTCCTTCAGCTCTCTGAATGCAGGGCAATGATTGAACTATGGGATAATCACTTTCGGCCAGTTTTTACTGGTGCATAACCTTAAACAACAGAGGCAGACGTGGTAAGATGTTGATAATAATTATTGTCCTCTGTTAGAAGTACCAGTCTTTCGAGTGATCTGCTGACTCCCAGAAACGTCAGATCTTGTCCATCCAGTGACGAATTTCTTCCTATCACCACAAGCCGACAAATCTCGTATTTGCACTTGAGTCTTCAATGCAGGAAAATCATGCGAGCATTTGTTCGTCAGTTTCATTGCCCATTTCCACTGGGTCGTTTGTCCTGCACTCATGTTCAATTCCTGGCTTAGGTTCCTTCTGGGGAAACTAAAAAAAGGCACAATCAATTGATTACATGAAAAACCAGTCGAACAAGGTAACAAACGAACCAGGGAACGAACTCAAAAGGGAGAAGTGTATAAGTAAAGCACTGACTGACTAATTGCCTACAAGTAAACTCCTGACTGACGGACTGTCTAACTGTCTGACTGATCAAGCGAGTGATCGACCGACTGACCGACTAACTGAGTGTCTATCTGACTAATGATTAACCGAACGACCAACTGACACTCCAATAAAGGATTAACACTTTACGATTTGCAGCCGTTAAAGAAACTATTTTTTTCGCTGTTATTTTAAAGGCGAAGTGGATCAATAAATAGGAAGTAGGACGGTGGATAAAAAAAAATGATCACTAGGTGTATATGTCTTTTACTTCCCTTTAACCAGCATGTATAGCTAGTGCAGTTAAA
>JAEMPF020001880.1:0-10014 GCA_022496165.2 Catalaphyllia jardinei | reverse complement strand
GTTCCTCCTGACAACGAAAGAACTGCTATGTTAATTTGCTAGTTAAGTGACACTGTCAATCACTGTCATTTTCATTTATGATGATGATGTCATTCTATCAATCACCGTAGTGTTTATTTCGGGTTACGTCATTCTGTCAATCACTGTCATGTTAGTTTATAAGTTATTCCACTCTGTCTTCACGCCATTGGCAGCGGTTCCGAAAATCTATGGAGCAAATGTATGAAAGTAACTGTAACTGCCCAGTTTGGTAAATGAGATTCCCATGTTATAAAATGGTCGGGGATGCTTGTCTTCTCTTTTAGGAGAATAAATTGACTGTAGTATCACTGATGTTTGTTTCTTTTTTACCAAGGCATCTTCAAATATGGTTGCATGGGAAGAAATTAAATAATAATAAAACTGTGTCGTACTGTGTTGATGGATTTGATCGATCAACCATGAAGTCTTTAATTTTCTTCTTAGATAAGGGCATTCAGTGCCAATGCCGTTATCGTCATTAAAGTCACTGTAGCTGTTGTTTGTTTATCTGTTCTAGAATGGCATCTTCCAGCGCTCAAGCGGAAGCTTCAAACTCGCTAAGATTGGTCTTAATCTCCTTTTGGGATTTCATGTGAGGGCAAATAATAGGAACACCAGAGGTAATTGGCAAAATGGTTTTCTTTTATTCAGTGATTACCTGTAAGAAGCCCTTTCTACTCTTTCCCTCTGCTCTTGTAATATACAGGAAGAGCTGTTTACGCGCCTCATGTTGTCCGAGATGCCCAGGTTCCATGTAGCTGAAGAAATCAACGACATATTTTTCGTGCTCACAGTCTAAAGCTGTACAGGAGCGTTGCGTTGCCCTTGTTACGTTGTCCGACATAATTCTGTTGAGTTGAACGACAGATATCGTTGCATGAACGTCCTTGAAAAAGGAACTACATTTACTGATTTAGAGTAGCTACGGCTTTCAAATGTGATGGATATGAGACGCGAAACAAAGTAACGAGTTCAAAAAAGCACATTCATAAAATGAAAAGCTATTTTAGTTGAAAATGATATGTATTAAGTATAGAGTTGTCTTACATTTTCTGTAGCTTTCTCACTTGGACGCGTCTTGTATTACCTTTGCAATTTTTTGAACAGTGGCTGTTAATTCATTGAGTCAGACAAACAGACAGTTTATAGTCAGTTCGTCAGCCCGTTATCGCATATGTTATTCAGCAATGTGTGATATTCTATTTAACTAGGGCTGCGTTCAAAAGGCAGGATGAACGAAGTTGGTACATAGAAATGGCGGCCATTGAGTGTGCAAGAAGACTTCTAGATGCCGCGTGAGTTTCACATGGCGTGACAACGTGATCACTGCACTAAATTCATGAAAAGAGAGTGAATCGGCTAGTGATATAACGGACCACCACAACAGCATTAAAAAAAACACTGAGCCATCGGTCGCATAAGGGAATTACGCATCAAAACTAGTTTCAAGGGGAAAACGGAAGTCCCTATAATCCCAGGCGTCATGTTTCATATGCAATAGTTCATTTTCACTGTCACGCTATAAAATTAGGCAATAGAGCACTTTTTCCGTGTTTACATAGCCTCATCTAAACACGTGGAGGGTTGGGAGAATTCGAGACGGTTATGCAAACCCGAGACGTAGCCCCGGGGACGTAGCTCAGTATGAAAACGCTTGCTTGTTGGTGTACATCCTGGAACTTTCTTTGGCTATCTGGGCGTTTGATTCAAACAGTAATGAACAAACAAACATTTACATAAACACTTTTCCTAAAGCTGTAACTTCTGAAAAGCTCAAAATCATGAGAGAAGTATATATTTATCAACAAACTCGATTGTAGCCTGGTGTCACGCAAATTCAAGATACTCTGGTTTCCAAACGAAGTACGCTGTTGAGCTGTTAAATTATAAACAGATATGATTATACCGTCTTCTTATGCCTGGCTCTTTAGTTTTGGATTTTAGAAAGCGACGACGTCATGTGAAGACGATCACAGATGTCTGAATGATACTGAAAAATGGCAACTCACTAGGTAAAACGTTTCATCGAAAGTAATCTTAAATTCTAAATCGACTGGCTAGTCACACAGTGAAAAGTAGAACCATACTTTTAAACTGACTACTTAATCGAACGTGTTCTCTCCATGGACTTTTCTTTCTCTAACTCGATGTTGATATTGGGCCGTTGTCTTTGGAAGAACACCTTCCTTGCCTCCTCCTGCAGTCAGATACCGAGGTTTATATAACTAGATCGATGGTAATCAAGAATCTTCCAGTTATCTGGGAAGACTAATATATATCTGAAAAAAATAGAATCGCTCACATTTATTTTGATAGAGCCTTATTTCTTTTTCACTACGCTAAAACACTTCCTTTCTTTTCACGTTGCTAGGGGATTATTTCCCCGTGTGTCTAGTCTTGCTAAGCAAGGCATTTCGGGCTTTGTCAGCCTGAACGGGAAATTATCGGGCTACAGATATGTATATATATATATATGTCTGGATTTATGAAAACGGTGCTAAAGAATTGATATCGCGCCCTAAATGGGCGTTTTTTTCTCGCCAGAAACTATTTCCAAAGGTGACGATATAAAAATTAAATGGAAAGTCAGTCCTTTTTTCTTTCTTTCACCCGTTTATCTTCCGTTCAGTGCCGTCATTGCACTGTTTTTTGCCCGTTTACATGGCTTGGAGGCGGCCTAAAAATGTAGTGAAATCCAGGTGAAATAGGGTTGTTAGTAGTGGAAATCTTTAGCACCGTTTTCATAAATCCAGACATAGATATATTGATGATTTGATACTTCGGGATGTCATTACACAGATTTTCGCATCGATGGCGTCTTAATTTGATCAGATGCAATTTCCTTGTCATTGATTAGTTCATCACACAAGGTGTTTTTCCCTTCAAATTTGCATTTTGATTACACAGCACGTTTCGACTTTATGCCGCGTGACCTTGTTGAAGGCTTTAGCTACACGGACCTAAATTTTGTTTTCTAGGATTCAATCTCTTTTTACTATGCCAAATCGTTACCCTTTGGGAGCAGTAGTAGACAGAATGAATAAATACAGACGTGAATCAGAAAATCGACGAAATGTATGCAGTTTCTGAAGTGCCCCTGGCAGTCCCGCATCGCGTGATTGATATTAAATTCGCGTGCAATGGATGCCTTTTGTTAACCGATATGAGGCCACGCACAGCTTTTCTTGATAAATCTGTAAATGTTAGTCGGCTTACATGTGTCTTTCCCCCAAATAATACCCGCCGGGCTTTCTTTAAATATTGACAACGCCGTCACCTAAGCTTGTAAACAACTACAAGGAAGAACGAAATTGAAATGAAATATCGAAAAGATGGCTTAATTATAAAGGACTCACCGCCTCCTTCCTCGCTAGCTTTTCCCGTTTAAAAAGGCCCTTTGCCAGTTGGCTTTCCTCAGTAGGACTGCTCGTTTTCCGCTCTTTTCGTCTCCAGTTCAATGTTGCATTGACAGGCAGTCAGCTTTGTACTCGGTGTTGATATTGAGTTATCTTTGAACACTGTCCTTGCTTTAAGAGACCGTCTGCTTTAAACTTTCTAGTGATACCAAGACGAGTACGAGTGGACGGAGTTCAAGTATCTTCCCGCTTTGTGGGCAGACTAAAATATATCTGAAATATAGAATCATACAACCTTGTTTCTTTATACTACACTAATATACTTTCTTTCTTTTCATGCTGCTGGGGGATTCCCCCTCAGTCTAGTTTTGCTAAGCGAAGCATTTCTTTACATGACCGAGGAAACTTCGTGCTGTAGATATATTGATGATAGTTCAGGGTGACACTATCGTAGATTTTCGCATTCATTGTATCTTAATTTCATCAGATGCAGATTTCCTGGCATTGATTAGTTCATCACGCAAGGTGTTTTTCCCTTCAGATTTGCATTTTGATTACACAGCACCTTTCGACTTTCTGTTGCGTGACCAAATTCTTCAGCCTCAACGGACCTAAATCTTGGATTCAGTCTCTTTCTTCGTTGGCAAATCATCACCCATTGGGTATAAATTATAGACAGAATGCGTATTTTAGACGTGTATAGAAAATCACAAGTGAAAACTAATTAGCTGTGAATGCAGTTTCCAATAAGTGCCCTTGGCATTATCGCGTGATTGATATTAAATTAGCGTGGTCAATTCTAGGCCACGCGACAGCATATCTTGACAAATCTGTCTGCGGCAGGTTAGAAATGCTATAGTCAGCTTCCTGACAAATATGATTCAAACAATACCCAGGCTTTTTAAAAATATTGATAACGCCATTACTAAACTTGTAAACAACTACTAGGAAGAACGAAATTGAAAATAAATATTGAAATGATGTCTTTAAGATCGCTATAAGTGCTCAGCCCTACCTTCTCCTTCCAAACTAACTTTGCACGTTCGAAAAAACCCTTTGCAGTTGGCTCTCCTCAATAGACTGCTCGAGCTCCGCTCTTCTCTCCGCTTTCAATACCACTGCAACAACAGGCAGTTAACTTTGGACTGAAAAAAAAAGTTTTATAATTCTCTTCCTCATCGGTGAAAGCAAAGTATACTAAAGCAAATTGACCTTTTGAAAGGCAGATATAAACTGGGTTTTCTTTTGCAGTCACAAGACTGTTCGGAATTTTTTTTTTCTTTTTTTTTTTTTGCGTATGACGTAGGAAGTTATTCTATTCAGGGCTAATGCAAGGTCGCCTTTTGTCTTTGATGGGAAAACGAAAGTGTTGCTGATGATTTATCGGCCTTTCTATTGTGTTTATTAATGTTTCTATCAAATAATGCCCCTTGAATATTCGAAACTTCAAAGACAACAAGGCGTTTGATAGATCTCGTGACATATTTATGCGGGGAAAAAGCCCGCCTGAGTAGAGCACTCGAAAGTGGCTAGGGGATTCCCCCCGATCGATGTTTGCACAACAGTTCATTGGCAACCAAATCTGCTTTGTCAGCTGTTATTGTTTCCGTTCAATGGGAAAACCCCCTTAAGCAGGTAAAGGATGTAAGTAATTTAAAAGACCCCAGACACACCTGTGAGGAATTTTAAAGCAACGGAGAGTTTCTGGAATGAATCGAAAATATTTCGCAGCAGTTTTATTTTGTTATTCTTCTCTTTACGTTTGTCTTCGTGATTAACAACCGAAACAACAAGCCTGAACAAGCAGTTGTTTTCCAAGGTAAATGTCCAAGGGAAAAGTCCCTTTTCGTTTGCGGTCCCTTTGAAGTGGTCATATTTATTTAAACGATTATCAGCGTGTCGTCATAGCATTTGTTTGTGTTCCCCGTAAAAGCTCGAAGAGTGATGCAATTGTTTCGTTTGCTCTATTTGGGTCAGGGTCATTCACCGATTATATAAAGACGGTTGAATTCTGAGTTCCACACAGTGCAATTGGCGCTTATCATGTGCCGGGGCAAGCTACTGTCACTCCGCGGAGTTAAAACCAAATCATTTTCCAAGGATACTGGTAAGTAACGAACGAGTCACAGAGTAGGTGAAAATCAACAATAATGATGTACATGAAGGTGATTTGTTTGGCTCCAGTTGAAGCAACGATAAAAACAAGAAACTGAAAAAATGTAAATAGAACATTTAACTTACACAGAATTTAGATTTATAAATGTTGCTGTTTTGTTACATATAGCTGAAGAGAAATTCGTTTTTTTGATTGATTTTTCCGCCGATGTTCGAGAGGAAAAATAATTCAAAGCGTTCGTTGCACGTACGACTTGGCGGTAAACTTGAATTAATATATCGCATTAACCGACTCGATTTGTTGTACAATGAACATGAACTTATATTTTATCAGTGAGTTTTGCTTTTTTTATACATTCGATCAGGCCCCTTAACGACCCTCAAATTAAAGTTTCGAATCTGTTGCTTGCCGTGAGTGAGTTCAAGAACATTTATCAACTTCGTCCAGCTTTTAGGAAAGATATTTGTCTTAAACACCTTTCACTGATTCGCAAAACCTGTTTCTTGTTACCTTCTTTCCGTTTTCCTAGCGATTCGTAAAAAAATATTCATAAAAGTTTTAATTTATAATCAATTTGCGATGGCAATGAAACGTGATGAAATACTCTTCAAAAGTTATGTCACTCTGTGTACGATGCAATTTTTTTTGGCAAACCTCAGCAAATATGCGTTCTGAGATGGTAACGGCGGATATTTTACTCCTCTACAGGAGTCCAGCTCCACGTCGTCTATTGCGGATGTTCATACGTACATACATAACCTTTGTTAGTGTCTAAGCGTTCTAGCGACTCTTGGCACTAATTGGGGACACATTTAAAAGTAATTTAATTATAGTAAAACATATATAAAAGGCCGAGAATGCAACTACATCGTGACTAAATATTACTAAATACAGTCATTCAAGACAGTTAACGTAGGTTTTTCCCATCCATCCCTCTGATCTCATTTAACGAAAGCGAAACAAGTGAAATACATATCTTCCTCTGTTTTTTTGGTTCGGTTTTTTTCCAGGCTCCAGGAGAGGGGTGAGCACGAATGATCTGTGTTAAAAAAATTTCAGTCAAGTTTGCCGAAGAATCAGATCCATAGATGATAAATATTTAAAATCATGATTGCTTTTTACACCACTCTCAGGTCAGTTAGAATCAGCGACTAATGAAGCCCACGAATCAAGTGAACATCAAGTCAGCAGCTGCTACAGAGTCTCTAGTTCATCACCCGTCCTGATTGAGCATTGTTGTTTAAGAGATACTTGGAACAAATGGAGCATCATCGTCAAATGCCGAACAGTGCCAAGCCACTGCGAGGGAAAGACTCGAAAGACAAACCCGTGGAGGAATGTCACCGAGGTGTACACTGACGCTACAGTAGAAGAGAAACATAACGACATTGAAGTGACTCTACCAACACTATGTGAAGACATTGAAATCGCAGCTTTTGGAATTCCAGGAAAGGATGACCAGAAACGCATGCAAATGGCGATCTTTGGAAGAAAACCAACACAAGGAAGAGACTGGAAAATTCGGGTTTATCTCATCGATGATTCAACAATAGCCTTTAAGGTACACATTATGATTGAAAGGAAACAAATCCAAACAGTCAGCGTAAGTTTTAAATCTTTTACAGCTCTTGTAAGGAAAAACACTAGTCGTAGAATTTCTAGCTTAGCCAAGGACTTCTCGAGCAACGATTAAAAAAACCTTTGGTGGTGATTTAAGCGGCCGAATGGGCAGAAAGTGATTGTGTTGTACTTTTACTTTAGTATAACTGAGCCTTGTTTCTCTCTTACAAACAGAACGTTTGCAAGAACGAAGAACAAATGGGAAACAGACTATTGACAGCTCTCGGTGGGCTGTTTGTGTCCAACACTAATGAAGATATCAGAATAGAGTTTACTGCTCTAGAACCCGGATTTCAGGTCAAAGGTAGCAAAGTGAAGGTATGGAAACTCCTCGCGGTTAGAGAGTTGGCTGGCACTATTCACTCACTCACTCACTCACTCACTCACTCACTCACACGATTGGAAGTCATAAAACGCGTTACCAGGCATGTGATTACTTTTTCCCCTGCTTCCTTGCCAGCTCCGCTTGTCCCTTTATTACTTATAAGTCAAACCTTAGACCTATCAATGATGTTCATCAACTTACCACTTTGTCACAGTCCTTCATGAATACCGTGACATGCCACTGGGTCTTTCTGGGTCTCCTTAAGTCTCTCTTGGGTGTCGAAAACGTGAAGAAACTGGTTATAAAAGTATCAATTATATCACTGTTTCTTTCTCTTATTCTGCTGCAGACGATAAAATCAAAGGATGCATGGAACACACCTGAGGATGCCACAGACTTCACTTGCTGCCATTTTGTTATCAGACAAATTGACAAAACGAAGCAGTCATTTTTCTGTAGAATAACAGCGTCACATGAAAACGATCAGGCCAACAGCGAAGTCGTAGCATATTTTGAGTGTGTAAGTTTATGATCATTAAGCATCTTTTATATAGGGCGCCAGGGACAAGAGAAAGGTTAGCATGGGGAGGAGGGGGCTAAGGGGAAGAAAAACCCGCTAACGAAAGTCGTCATTTCAAGAAAGGCTGTCTTTAAGTTAGCTATGACAAATCTGTCTGTCAGAGTTGAAAAAACAGGGACCAAACAGGAACCGATGTCAGGAGACGTTTTGCTTTAAAATAAAGAAAGAAAAAAGAAAATGACACGAAGTAAATACAAACATGCAATGTTCTCATTTTGTTTGTTTTTTATTTTCAGGAAAAAGGTCAAGAGGTCATTCAACATACTGAAACGTCCCAGACACTGCAAACCAACTCGCCTCAACCCGTCTCAAACGGTAAGACTGACACATATATGCGCAAATTAGGAACAACTACTGAGAAAATCAAAAGATTAAAAAACTGTATTTTATCCTGAGCAGCAGATTGGAAAGCACTGTACATTTATATTCGTTGTTATTCCACAGATTGTGTACAGCAATGTTCCATAGAGTAGATTTATTTCAAAAAATTTCTTTTTGCCTAATGATTTGAAGTAAAAACTAACGGTAAAACAGCGAGACGTTTAATGCATAGTTAAAATTTTGTCGTGGTAAAAGAAATTAAAATGTCCCCCATTACTACTGGGATATCAGCCAATCCCTTGCTTTCTTAAACCTTGTACAATGAGTTGGTTACTTTACAGTTATACTAAAGCACTGATTATCAAATACTCATTTTTTTTCACAGAAACGAATGTCTGGCTACCTCTGTTCTTTATTCTTGCCTTTGAATTCAAAAGCACATGCTTAAAAGGTGAGAATGCTCTGTCCAGGTCATACAACCATACCTCTGTGTCATCTTGCAATAGAAGCTTAGTGGACCACTTCCTGTTATGTCTACTTTTAACAAGGTATTTTCAAACAAAACTCACGAAGACTGTGTTTACATTTCATCGGTAGTGTGGAGTCGTAGTCGTGTGCAAGAACTAGCTACAACGAAAAGCAATATTGAATGAAAAAAGAGGAAGACCAGAAACATTTACGATACCCAAGCTTAGATTTTACGAGTAATACTGAGAAAAACGCATGGCAAAAGCAAAACGACGGCAGCAACAGTGCAACAACAACAACAACAACGATAAGAGAAAAACAACAATGAAAACAACCAAATGAACGTCAGTAGCAGAATAAAAACAAGCATGCAAGTAAACAAACAGACAAAGAACAACATATATAGACAGCATTCAAGAATGAACCTCTCGTCTCTGGACGTCATTGTTATTTAAAATCACTAATAGTTTTTTTTTTCTCTCTCAACAGAATCAAACCCATTCCTTAGCATTATACAACAACTGAGAACCTTAACACTGAATGAACTACAAGTGACATGACATGATATTCTCTAGCAGTCTAACAATCTTAAACAAATCCCCTTCTTAGGAACTTTCAACAAATAATAAATGGTTTTTTTTCACGACACTCTACTAGAAAACTTTAAATGCAGTAGTTTTGCAAAGTTTTATTTCGTTTTTTTTTTTTGGGAAAAGTAGTGCCAATGATATGCCAATGATATGCCAAGATACTAAAAAGCTCGACAAATTAAGCCCAGAAAACTTCACCATCCAAAAAAAAATGAAAGCAAACAATGATTAGTTTTAAAGCATACCTCGAAGCTTCTTCCAATTAGAGCAATTTTTAGAGCAAAGCTCTCAATTTCCGCTACCAAAAACATCCTTCATCTGAGGCTTATTTTGATAGTTAGGTTAATCGTTTCAAGATGTTAGGTATTCCAGTGAACTCTAGGGCTAGAATATTGCGGTTTGTGTATTGTGCACAGGCAAATGCACTTGTTGACCGTGTAATGAGCTAAAAATTTCTTCATACAGCAATACGGTATTCTAAATTTTTCGCACATTATACGGTCAGCGCGTGCTTTTATTTGTGTAGGATCCACGCACTCTATACTCTAACTCTTACTTTGCAAACCATTTGCTATTTGATGCAATAAATTTTTACTTATAAAGATTGTATTGTTTTT
>JAEMPF020036976.1:0-11454 GCA_022496165.2 Catalaphyllia jardinei | reverse complement strand
CGGTGGCTAATTCACATTATCAACTCAGTTGATAAAACCAAATTATCCTAAGATATTCTAGGTCCAGATCCTGACAGCCCAGAAGGAACTTTTGTTTCTGACGTCAACAAACATTATGATGAAATCGGAAAACATTTTCCTGAATTCCTCCGCTTGAAGAAACTTTGCAAAGTTCAATGGCTTGGAGCTTTCGTCTCTAGCCTTGAAGAGTCTTTGAAGGAACACGGGAGACGGCTCGAAAGTAAGGAAATGCATGGCACTTCAAAAACGCGCCATCCGCTTTATGAATTTTTCTAAGCCTCGCACTCATGCAGTTCCCTTATTTATCTCTTCTAACATTTTACCCATAAATATGCTTTATTTTGAGACTATGTCCACTTTAATGTACGACATTTCTAACAACTCTGTTCCTCAAAATATATCTAGACTATTTAGTAGCTCAAATTCGATTCATCCTTATAAAACTAGGTTTTCTTTTTCTGGTAATTTTTACATTCAATATTCGCGTCTTAACCAACAACGTAATTCAACTACACATTTCGGCGCCAGAGTTTGAAATTGTTTGCCTAAATACGCCAACTGCCAAAAAAGCAATTTAAAAAAAAAGTTCGAGAAATTCTATTTGCTATTTTTCATGCCGAGGACACTTATGTTGAAGCACCAACACTCCTCTTAAAAATGAAAAAATATGTAAAGTAATAAATTAATTAACCTGTGACTTGTTGTAATAAGTTGTAATTATTTTATTGTAATTGTTCACTTATTTCTTTTCTATTTTTATTTCTTTTGTTTTCATTTTTACTGATTGATTATTTTATTGTAATTGTTCACTTATTTGTTTTCTATTTCTTTTGTTTCATTTTTACTGATAATGACGTTTGATTTAAAAGCGCAACCCGCCTCGATTAGCTCTGCTATCTGCGGGTTGCGCAGGATTATCATTGTATTTTCTTCTTTTTTTTCAAACTAATAAAATGGAAAATAAAATGGAAATAAATGGAGTGTATGAGTCAGCCTTGCAGGTAGCACAAAATGGTATTCAAAAACAACTGGATGACCTGTTGATTAAAATAGAGCGCGAAGCAGGGCGGTTCGTCAGCGACAACGTGATTCGACAGATTCATCAAGAGGCTGGCATTTCAGCGTCATATCCTGAAATTCGTAATTGGGTGCGTTTTCGTGATTCAAGTACGATTGCAGAACGAATGGCAAGGGAGCAGGTCCCATCTGTCAGGCAGATTAAATGGAAATGCATCGATAGTCATGCAGAGAAGCTACGGCTCTATCGAAGTACACTTTCTACTTTGAAAAAAAGTGCAAAAAATGCCTTCCATTCACAAACATGATTAATGGATGCCGTTGGGTGCCTGCTGTATGCCACTGTGAAGACGGAAAACGTATCTACGGAGGGGTTACATTGACACCGAAAACTCGCAAAGTTTCTCTCTAAGTGAGAAGGGATATCAGCAGGGTGCATCTCACACCAAATTGTTTGGGATTTCATGAAACCGTGAAACAACCACCAGTGAAAGCACGAACAGATGGAAGAAAAGTGCTGATAACAAATAGCGTCAGCAGGTGTGCGGCCGGTCCACCTGGTGGTAACTCTGGCGGCGGTCACTCTCCAAGTGGCAGTGACAGTGGTCATGATAACTGTGGGAGTCATAGCAATTGTTTAGGCAAAGGAGGTACAATTTTTGAAATAAGAATAAATTGCTGCAGAAAACTGTCTTTGTTGACGGGGGGGGGGGGGGGGTCGGTGCAATAAGGGGCCGACCATGTTCAAAGTTTGGTTATCCTACCCTACGCAGCACGTTTTCTGCTGACCCTCCCCCCTTCATTACCCACTTTCTTAATTGCTCCTTAGTATGCATGCACAAACGTTTGTGCCCCCTCTTTTCCCCCCATAAAACTCCCTGACATTCTCCAATTTGCAGCAGCCCCTCCCCATCTAAACAATAGGGATTATAAGCACCGATGACGAATGGGCCAACCACGACGGGTGAAACTGCTGTAGGATTGGGCCAAGGATGTCGTTAAGGCGTGGAAGCCAGTACGATTGCATGTAAATAGAGCCGAATCCTTGCAAACATCGACCTGAAACTATCGACTTTTGCCATGTCTTCCTTTCAGAAGTTTTAAGATCTGTTTTTCTTGAGCTACGAGAACGGTACCATCAATGACAACGAATTTTCAATCCTACATGATGAATTCATGCCGAAAAATCCCGATTCTTATACGAGGAACATGACAGACAGGGTTTCACTCAAAGAGATAAATGATACCGAATTTTCGGCAAGTATAATCTAAAACGACCCTCGTGGTATAAAATTCTATCCTACAACCACAAGCGAAAGCCTACACGTAGATAGGAACCAGAAGAAAACGAAATACGGCGTCATTTTTCAAATTCTGAGTTCATTTATTTATCTACTTTCGTTGAAACGCAAATCCGTCAGGGACAAATCGACAAACCCAAATATTATTACCAACACCAAACTCGCCTTAAATCTAGTTAATACAAAGCTTAGAGGTTGAATAAATAACCAACTTACATTTCGATAGTTTGATATAAATTTCTGCCTGAAACACTACGAAAATCTCTAAATACATACTCACGTTCGCTCAGGATAGCGAACTTGACGTTTTGACGTCCTGAACTTCATGTGAACGACAAGTCGAGCGTGCACAGTAGCTAGCTCGGCAAGGGGAAATTTTACTTCCGGTCTTCGTCCTCTGGGGCTCGTCGTCCTCGGTGCTTAAGGTCCCTATAATGACTAATAATGGTCCCCAATGAACTAACTCGTTCTCGTATTGGAATTATGATTATGATATAGTGTTCCTGGATTTGAATATACGATTATCGTTAGTATACTAGCAGTCTGAAAGGAATTCTGGGAAATGAACGTATAGTATCAAAAGGAATTCCTACTGACTGGACACAGGACTCGAATGTTGACTAATACCTTCCTCTAACCACTAGAGCACCTCGCAACTTATAGGATAATCCTTTTTTAAACAATGTAATTTAGGCGTTATTCTACACCCTGTTTTAGACCAATATAATCACTCGCTAAGAAGCAATTAAACAGTACGTGGAAAAGTTCTAACCATAACCCTCACCAAACCTCAACATAAAACTAAACAATTAAAAATCAGGGGCTAGGCCTTATCACTGTAGAGCAGTGATATTCTATGCGAGAAGTTCATAAGTAATTAATTGGTGGTGGGTATCAATGGTGTAGTGGTAAGAAGCCGTTCCATTGATCTGAGGTTTTGGATTTAAGTCCAGTCTAAAAGTACAGAGGCACATTTTCCCTGTTATTTGCTTAAAAAATTTCTTATTGTCTTTCAGCCAGTTATAATCGAGAAATTTGATGTGTAATTTGCACTGGTGTTCGGTTTTTTGCACCGGTGTTACACTTTCACTGCACTGCTGTCGGCCAATCAGAATAGAGTAATTTTTTCATATTTATTAAACAAAAACTATGCTAATATCTTTTTGAATTTCAATATTAATGTAGTCTACATGTAGTCCTACCCATTATCGGAGGAAAAACTACCATGCGTACCCGGGGGCTGGGCATGATTACACTTAAACTAATTTAAGTAAACACTTTCAACAAACAAACTCATTGCTCAAACATGCATACAGGTGGTGATAACACAGGAGCGCCTACATACAGGAGCGGCTAAAAAAAGACGAGAAAAGCATGATGGAAGAATTTGACCTGAATGAGGAAAACCGCATTGAGACAGAAAAGATAAATCCAAAATGCAAACAGTATCGCAGACGCTGCCCGCAAGGCCAAAACCCATGGGAAACCCTTTTGCGTGAGTTCGGAGAGCGTGTCCAAGAAGGCAAAGAATTGCCAATAGGTAAGTGGAAACTGAACACTTAGGTCTAATAGCTGGTGCCACTACGATATACCTTATTATTTTTCTGGATCAAACTGTTGATCTTTGACTACCCCCAGGGATAAGGGGTAAAGTTCTCGTCAGATGTATTACGCGAGGCTTGCAAAAAAGCAGTTTTGTGGTGGGGCGAACTACAAGCTTCCGTTTGCCGTTGAACTTATTGTTGGTAACGAAATGGTCTAATTAGTTTACAGTACAGTACACCACAGATTTTATTAGCACTCAGCTCACATTGGTATAGATTTTATTAGGGGCTTTTCAGTACTATTACTAGTTAAGAAGTTACATTGACTGAATTAAAATGAATTAAATTAGCGTACCAAGGAATTATAAAAATGATATGAAATAACGGTAGAATTGTGTGGCAATATTGTATTATGAAGATAAAAGTTCAACTCGTAAACTTCGTTGAAAAATATTCGGAGATTCGCTTAGGTCAGTTTCTATTCTAGGCGCACCATTTTTTATGATCTTTCCTGTAGTGGAAGTAGAATTATCACCCGACCTTCAAGACAGACATAGCTGCGTACGTTTCGCAAAGGACTCAAAACTCGGGCCTTTTTCGGGTCCAACAATTCCCTCTGTATCTTGAAAACGGCCAATTTCCAAGGCACGAAAGTGTTAATTTGTTAGATGTTAACAAGAGAAGTATTTTCAAGGAGTTTATAAATTTTCCACATCTTACTTATTCAGTGCGGTCAATCCGCCTCGTTGATTAAAAGGACCGTAGGGTACAAATTGCAGGTCTATGACGTACATTAAGGGGAAAAAGCTATTTTCGTCCTATTAACTATGGAATGCCCTTAACCCACGACACAATATTTGTTCACTAGTAAGAACCGAGCGAACACTAAAGCAAATGGTGAACCAAAATGGTAGCAAATCTAAAAGTCTATGAAAAATCATCAGACTCTCTGTCTGCAAAGATGCACCGCGCGCAGGCACGGGGAATTCGTATGATATGAAGCTTTCAATTTTCTGTCGGAGAGTTCCTTTGTTAAATCATTCTTTATTAGACATTCATCGGGGTTTGTTCTTACCTAGTGCTTCTCGTTACAGCTACTTTATCGTAGTTTATCAGAAAGGAAATAGTTTGTCGTGAATTGCAATCCGTAATGGGGTTGAAGGACTGAGCAGTTGCACTAACACTGAGTAAATTCTATATGTCAAGTGCAGATGTGACATATTTTAATGTTCAATGTTCAATGTTCAATGTGTTAAGGTATCAGTGTACCCCAAATTTTTTCAGGTAGATCTTATTGCAATCTTTCATTCAAAAATAATTCTATGAAAGAACATTCTAAACAAAGTTATATTAACGAAAAACGTTTCTTTTTATTAATTATCTCTAATTGATAGTTGTCAACACCCTGTCAATACGTTGTCAAGGGAGTAAATAGCGTCTTGCACTAATGACGTCACGAAAATTTGACCCCAGTGTAACTCAGACAAACAAATCATTCACCCACTACTTCTTTGAAAGCGCCATATGAAACAACGGCGCTCATGAGGTCTTCAGCGCGATAATCAGCGATCAATTTTGCAATTTAATGGCCCTCAAGGTCAAAATGTTGGAGAAACCCAAGACATGCGTCTTGGAATAATAAAAATACAGAGTTTGAAGAAGGGCGGCAAAATATGATGGGCTTCTCATGTAGGTAGGCTGTTTACGAATACACTCGTTACCTCCATAGCAGAAAAAAAATATTACTGTTGTACCCGACATTCAGGTGTATCACTCACAAGAAACACAGCAAGCTAGCAAACAAATACCATAAAGAAATAACGTAGATCCGATTACCGTGAGTAGTCCGCTCTGTCTTCGCCTATAAAAACAGTTTTTCCCTGCGCTCAGTTGTTACACTATCGCGCCGACATAACTACGATCAGAAATATTAAAATCTAGGTCCTCTAAATTGCCCAGGGCCGGGTTGTTCGAAATCCGGTTAACGTTAACCCAGGAATAAACGTTAACTGCAGCATCATTTGTTTTGTCCAGAAATGTTTTTCGCCTCACGTTCGGTGTAGTTTGAGATGACTACAGCTTAAAACTGCAGGGCGAACGATGTAAACAGAACACCTCAACCAAAAGTTACAAATAACTGAAATCAAAAATTTCACTAACCCTGGGTTAGCTTAATCAGGCTTTGAACAACCCGGCCCTGGACAATAATTCTGCTATGAACTTAGAATTGTCTCAGGGATAATAAATAATAAATATGTCCTGCTGTTCTATCGTATTCTTTTGAGCGGACGGCTCGGGTTGTCAAGTTTGAGATATTTCTGGCAATAAGTCAGCTGATAAGTCTCTCTTCCAGACCAGGATAAACAGCAAATAAGTTTCTTAGTTATACGCGTTTCCCCCTTGACTATTCTGATCGGCTACCGTCGAAATCGCCGAGCTAAAAGTTCTCGACCTCCAATTCCTGAAGGTTTTGTTATCTGACCGACTGTCACTGCGGCTTTGTAAGATCATCGTGCAATTTGTCACATTTAGGCTCTTTTCTAGACACCTTGGATCCATTTTCCACTACCCAAGGCAGCAGTGTTTGCTTTCTAACATAATCTGATCTAATCAAAAGCCTAGACCACCAAACGTTTCTTTTTTGCCTGATTTTCTGGTCTAGATGACAACACGCTCATACAAAACCTTCTATTGGACTGTAATTCTTGTCTGAGTCATGTGGGGGGTCTCTGGTGATGTAATCTATTTTTAGTAATAGTGCAAGACGCTATTTACATTAAAAGACCACGTGACAGACGCTGTGTTGTGCGATTTTCACGGTTTGTGTTTGTATTTTAAGATTATTCGTCGACGTGCTGCTTCGAGTGTTTTCTAATCTGTAGACTACAAATTTAAAACCTTACATCTATTCCATGTCGTTGAAGAAAAAACGCAAAAGTACTTGCCCTTTTGCTCGTGTAAAGAAACCTTAAAAGAGGAAAATGGGTTCGATTTCATTGAATAAGGATCGAGCTGATGTGTTAGCGGCTAGTGATCGAGAGGTTCCTGCTTTGAGCAGGAGAATTATTGCTCTAGACGAGAAAGAGCAATATCGATGGGAGAAAGAGACCGTTTGTGCTAGCCGAGCGAAAATTGAAGGCAAAGGCAAAGATGATTCCGCAGAACCGGACTCACAAGAGTCGTGGCAAAAGTTGGCTGGTCGAACAACTGTTGCCGGTGATAGCCTGCGAGAAAATCTCTTTAAATCAGTTTCTTGTCGGTCTTGTCACGCGGATGTGACTTTGTTGGGGAATGTTTCTGCAAGATCCGGTCTTGGTTCATGTTGGATCGTGCCCTGTCGAAACGAGGATTGTCCGTCGACAAAAGAGCATTTCTCTAATCATAAGTTCCTTGGCGCTTTCGGCCTTCGAGGTGGTAACTTCGTGATCGATATCAGCATGCGTACGTCCCCGAAGGTTTCCTTTCCCTTTTTTGCGTGACTGCTTTTTCCCTGTCTTCGACATATCTCAAGCTGTTTCGTTAGAAGGAATGTGAATGCACATTAGCTAGGGCTTTTAAAAAGTAGAAAACGAAACATTGAAGGAAAATTATTCAGTCCTTAATAACCTTGTTGTGCGAGCGGCGAAAATCAGATTTTGCAAAATAATTTTCCCGCCAGAAGCCCGCTTTGTAACTGATATGAGGTCTATTGTTAAAGCAAAATAATCCTTCGTTTGGTCCATCAACAGGTCATTAATTTTCCGACATCTTGTGTAATTATCTCATTACACGGGAAGAACGCCCTAAAGTATATTTTCCTTTATATCTCGAAACGAAAATTTCATTGAGTGAAGCGCAAATTTTCAAAGTTTTTCGCTGAAATTTGGAGAGAACGTTTCCCGATGACCAGACAAAAAAAAAACGGTGTTGCGAAATTTTTATTTTTTTGACTATTTTAGTGAAGAAAATGCATGTTTTTTTACCTCTCGAAGTTTAACTGCGTGTCAGGAACAAACCAGACAAGTAATCAAAATTTCCCGACACCGTTTTTTAGAGGAAGGTGTCAAGAGGACATAGCGATATTAATCGCGTTCTCCCGCTCAAATCCGACAGGAAACGAACTTGATTACTGAACCTCTGTACTTCGAGAAAAAACGCGCTCCATTTGAGAAACCTTTTTTCTTTAAGTTAGTGAATAAATTGTCGTAATCTAAAATTATTAAGCTTTCAGAAAATATATACTTTAGTAGGGTTTGCGTCAACCGGCTGACCGTAAAGCGGCGCCGAAGAATGATGGTCATTTGGGGTACACTGATACCTTAATTAATGTTCAATGTTCAGTGTATCAAATCAAACATCGAAATAGTATCGTTGACATCCGCAGTTCATAGAACGTTTTACAGAGGCACTGTTGTACATTCACCATTTACGGAAAGCTAATACAAAATCGCGAAAATGACAAATTTCCAGTTGGCTTCCTTTTAATTTACATAATCAGTGGACTCCTTTCATTCCTAATCTATTAGCCTTCTTTTCAATTTTCAAGTAAGTAACTTCTGAGCTTAAAATTTGTTCACTTCAGTTCAGTTCAGTCCTTTCTTGACGCTTCATGAGGATGATAATGCCAAGACTTACAAAGTATCTGCTTAAGTATAAAGTATTGAAAAGGAAAGGCAGATATATGATTGGTTTTGCTGGGGTAGATCCAGTTGTCGTTCTGTAGGTGGTCCGATCCCGAAATGAAAAACCAAAACGTTTGAACGCGTATGGTTTCTGGCCAAAAAGTTAAGTTGACAAACCCCACTAATAAAAACTATGTGTTACCCGGCTTAGGGAAAAATTAATGCTTAGTCCTTGTTTAAAATTGCTTAAAATAGAGATGGTTTGAAAGGTCTTTTAAAACCTTTATTAATCTCTCAGAATGTTGAAAATCACATTTCCAAGTGCCATAATTTCAAATC
This sequence comes from Catalaphyllia jardinei, assembly GCA_022496165.2. Lineage (NCBI taxonomy): Eukaryota > Metazoa > Cnidaria > Anthozoa > Scleractinia > Caryophylliidae > Catalaphyllia > Catalaphyllia jardinei. The sequence goes on along the minus strand of JAEMPF020036976.1, from coordinate 2,631 downwards.
TTCCAAGGGAAGCATGACCCCAAACCCCTGAAGAAAGGTCTATCTTCTGTGAACAATTCTGCAAATCCCTATTGACTAGATGGGTGATCCGCCTCAGCTTAGGGGAGAAGTATGCAGTTGTCGGAGAAGCATAGCTTTCAAGTTTACCAAGGGCATACGTAGATTGAAATAGGTGAAAATCGATTAACAGTGAGTTAGGTGTTATGGCTAGCCATGAAGGGTTTAATTTATATCTTTATTTGTAGGAGTCAAACAGGGATTTTTGTATTGTTTCTTGAACTGGAACCAAGAGTTTTCATGTCCTTGTCAGTAGAAATTTACCAAATTTTGTCAATAGCAAACTTAAATGTATGTTTAACCTAATTTGTTCTTTCAAATGCATGGTCGGTAAATACAAAAATCTGAAGCACATCTGGTATTGTGCGAATAGACATAGACGTCTACGAGAAGGTTTCGAAAGGAGATTTGGTCTACCTTGCGAGTTTCAAACCGTTTCTGTCGTGCTATAAATATTTAAGAAATAGAAAACAAGTACCGTGTTTCTGTCGAGTTATAGAAACACGAGTGGAAGTTTGGGAGAACGAGAAATGCTGTGGGAACACGAGCCGCAGGCGAGTGTTTCTACAGCCTTTTCGGGTTCTCCCAAACTTTCACGAGTGTTTCTATAACTCGATAGAAACACGGAGTACATGTTTTCTATTTCTTTTAGAAAACACCGCGACGAGAAAAAGGAAAACAACTTGTTAACTTTGATTATCAAAATGTAAATTCTCTTTGCTCTCGCCATCACTACGTCAACAGCGCGCGCTAGTTCAGTGTCTTCATCGAGTTATACAAACACGATTTTTAACCACTCAGCGCGCGTGCTTTCTTAGGACTGTTTTCTAAACTGATAAGTAGTTTTATGAACTTATATAATACAGGAGAGGATGAGGTGAGAGAACATATCCCTACACATACTGATAATTATTTTCAATTTATTTTTAATTTTAACCTCAGCCCCAGGACCTTGCAGTTCATATTTCACAAAACTGACCTATCAGAATCCGGCCATTAAATAACTAGTCCCGTGAACTCGTACGAAAAATAGACTGAAAAAAAACCCTGTTATAAATAGAGGGGATCGTTCTTTTACCACATCTTCTCTCGGGATTACACATAACAACACAGGTTGCATGCATGAACGTTGGCACAACTTGAGTACGTAACATATTGAAATTTCTACTAGCGTTTTTTGAAAGACGCGATAGCCAGAACAAAAAGGAAACATTTACGTAACCTCGGACTCCTGAGAGATGCGCGAGGAGAGAAAATCAGACTTTAGTATATTTTACATATTCGCTTTCGCTGACAAAAAAATATGGAAATCCAACATACATATATTTGTTTTAGTTAGTTTTTCTTTTCTGAGCTACAGGTTACTGTTCCAGTTCATTAACCGTGACAAACACCTGCTCTTTTGTTTTAGAGTCATCTGTAATAAGCGTTGAACTGTGTAAACGACGAATTCCGTTATAGCGAATCTGAAATCTATGAGATAGGGACCTTACGCATATACGATGGCGAGAGTGAGGACGACGCCTTGTAAAAAATGTGTTTCTATTTTAGTTTGGAATTTCTCATTTATTTGAAACTATTCAGGCCATCTGTCGGTATTAAAACTTGCCCCTGCTGAATGTACTACGAACCCGTTCAGTTTCAAATAATGCCCCCCCCAAAAAAAATTAGCCATTGTGGTTCACGTTCTTCAGACAACGTAGAACTTGGTCATTTCACGTTGTTGTTTCATAGGGGACGGCAAAGAAATGTAGCAAGATTTCTAACGCACGAGCACAGCCATTGTTTTGCTCATTAAACCTTTTGTTTGGTGACGTTCTCGTTGCCGTTCCCGTCGTGTTTTGCGTAAAGGCGGCGAAATACGAGATACAAAAACCCTCAACTTGTCGCGCAACATTGTTTCGTTGCAAGTTTTCGTCGATGTTTCCCGTTTTTCACTTTGTGTGATCAACTTGATCCGCAACAAAAACATTTGTTGCGGGTTGAAGAATGTTGTTGCGAAAAGTAGAGCGCGGGTCTACTTTGAGCAACAAATTTTGGCTTTGTTGCTCGTTTTTCATCAAACTCACTACTTGTCGCGCAACAAATTTGCTCGTGCCCTACAAATCAACCAATCAGCCCGCCGCATTTCTTCAACCCGCAACAAATGTTTTTGTTGCGGATCAAGTTGATCACGCAAGGTGAAAAACGGGAAACATCGACGAAAACTTGCAACGAAACAATGTTGCGCGACAAGTTGAGGGTTTCTGTATCTCGTATTTCGCCGCCTTAAGGTCTCTAGTGTTCAGTTACGACGTTTTAATAACTTTGCATAATCCATTGGAATTGTGCTTTCGGTTTAAATAGTCATACCTTGTAAAATATTCTTTGGTGACATTTTTTAATCAAAGTGATATTGTTGGACCAGTTCTGAGTGCTGTTAACGTCTCTGAAGATCATTCTCTGTAACAGATTCCGGTACTGATCCTAGCAGCAAGAGGGTTTCCCCAGGGTTTACAGAAGTGCCTTCCCACGCCAAAAACTGACACATTATCACAGATGTTTCAGTGGCTTCATCGAGGCTACGGTTTGGTT
>JAEMPF020036975.1:0-11457 GCA_022496165.2 Catalaphyllia jardinei | reverse complement strand
TCAAATCAACGTTTACAGCATTCCAACCATGACACATACATTGTACTTTGACCCTCTGCTACATTGTTTTTCGCACTTTTCCCGACAAATTCTGCGCAATAAGGCGCAATGAGGTTAACCCTTTGCGAAGCACCAACCCGAGAGACAAGACCAGACAATAACACTGGTACTCCCTACAATACATGTTGTCACATAGTCTTTGCGATAACTCGGAGTGTGGGTTCTTTAACATACAATGGTACCCTGAAGATTCTTTATTTTTTATTCTTTATTCTAGGTGCAAAAATGCAAAAGTGAGATAGTTTGCTCCGCTAATAGCTGGAAAGCTAGTCGTGGAGGTGAAAGATAAGTACATGAAAAACACAAGTTATCTAATAGAGACAAAAAAAAACTTAAACTAGTAGAAAACCTTGCGGATTGCAGCTAAGAATAAAACAAAAAAATGGAAGGAAGAAATTAATTGATTTAATTAATACAGCGCTCACTGAGGTGCAGTGCATAAAGACAAGAAAAGCAGATATTAAAACCCTTAACGAGTGTATCTATGTACCTACTTTTTTAATAATCAGGGGGATTTCAATATAGTCGTCCACCAGTTTCTAATATATCAAATAGCAATTTGTGGAGAACTCTTTTGGTTTTGAAAGCTTTCTTTGGAAGATTCGTTATTATGATAGCGTGGTATCTTTTTCCATGCACACCTTTGCTCCGAGCCGAGAGAAGGAATTGTTTTGTATTTCTAGTCCAGAACTTTTAACATGAAACCTTCCAGACGTAGACGATCGTGTATTGTGTAAATGAATATTAGACGTTTTATGAAATAAATTTGACATATTTACATAACGGGGGCTTTATTATTATTGACATCGTGCATTAAGGTTGATACGGACTCGTAATAAAGAAAAGTTATTGGAAGCACGTTGGCTTCGAAGAATAAAGGAATTGCATGGTCGTGCCACATAGTCTGCGAAGTCAGTTAGCAGACGAAGAGCTCTTTTCTGAGTTTCCGAAGAATTAGAATTTTGTCAAGATAAGTCTTGCATGCCTGACTCCAGGTAGCAAGACAATAGTTTAAATAAGGATGAATTAGTGAGTTATAAATATTCAGTAGTAATAATTGGTCGAGGTACAGGGAGTAGCTTTACAATTAGCATTTTCACTAATTTTTGTAACAAATGGAATCAATGCGGTATTTCCAAGTGAGATTTAATAATAACGCCCAGGTATTTAATGTAGGCTTTAGACTTAAGTCTAACATACTTATTTTTCTCATTACCAAACATGCAAAGTTTTGGTTGGTAAGCAAGAAGGCAGGAAGCCTGACCTACGGTTTTCAGTTCGGTGTCTGTGGTCAAGGTTTTGCTTCCTGGATGAATGCAATATACAGTCGATTAGCTAGAACTTTTTGGCATTATTTTTAAACCCGGGATTTGAAGCGCAACTTTATTTTCAGTTTAACTGAACACTTAATCGTTGAATTAGGGAAGGTTTCAGTGAATCATTGTTTACAAATAAAACTTTCGAATAAAATTATCTGCATTACTAAGTATGTGAGGTGAATGCCAGTTCTATCGAGTCGTTTCATTCAAGATTTTTGAAAGCCACTCAACATCAGAAATCGTGTTTAGACGAAGATTGAGAAAATCATGTCAAGTTTTGCAAGGATCTCGTTGAGTTTGTCCCGAGAGTTGGGTCAGATGTCTAGTATAAATAATCCGTTAGGAGTGTAAGCAGTAAATTTCTCTGTTTCACGTTTTCTTTGAGTGCAACTATATTTTGCTCGAGACAGAGATCCGGCCATTACCTTGAAACTGGTTGGGCGCCAAAAACCTGTGCCCTTGTAACCAGATTGTCGAGCCTTACACGAAAGGATGATAAAATATTTTAAAAGTTACAATGAACTCTGAAAACTCTGCCGTACCACATTTTATTTTCAATTACAATAACGCGCCCTCTAAGCATAAATGAGATCAGCCTTGCTTTCAAATAACATGGTTCTCAGCCCAGGATATCTGGATCTATGGCACGAAATTGGCATCTCGTGCCGGAAAAACCTTCTTGGCAGTTGCAAGCTATAGTCCGATGGGAACCAATTTCAACGGCGAAGCACTCCCCTCCGTTTAGGCACTGAGTAATGGCCGATTCACTGGAGGTGCATGCTGAGGAAAGTGAAATAATAGTATCAATTAAAACGCTTTTATGGCACACGAGTGTTCATGACTTTATCCTAACAAATAAATGTACACATGATTACCATGGTATCACGCTCCGTTTGCCAAAAATGTGGAGTTCTATCATTATAATGGCAGAATCTATCAAATCATTTTCATTCGATTGTAAAAATGACTTTTAAAATGATTTGACAGACCTCTTACACCTCTTTATATCTATCTTAAAAAGGTGAAAAGGGAAAATCTCAGACACTTTAGCAGTAGTGACTTCCTACCAGACAGCACGAAGCAAAGCCGCATCATGAAACAGTGGTCAATTTGAATACTCCAAGGGCATATCAGTTAAACTATTCATGGGAAAACTACGTGCCCTATCGCACGCCACTGAAAGTGACCAACAATGAAATTTTAAACACAAAGGTTCGACAGAACTGACTAGAATAGACCAGATTCACGACCAAACGGCGCTATTCTGTTCCCGCGAATCTCCTTCCATGATTTTAAAGATGGGTGATATTTTACTTACAGAGCATAACTAAACGGCCATAGCTCTCTTTACTTTGTGCCGCCGCGTGCTACGTAGTTTCGTTCGAAGCATATTCCACTGTATTTAAAAGGCCCCATTATAGTGGGGAGATGATATGAGTATCCCATGTGTCATTCATGCTTGCCCTTAATATCCTGTATGCCATTATTTCCAGATTTAAAAATTACCAATTTCCCAACTTGATATCCCAGGGTATCTGTTCTAAATATCCCATATCCCATTAATGTGTTCTCAAAATCAGTCCTGTATCCTGTAATTTTTTACCTATATATCCCGTATTCCGAAAACCCCTAATATGGCCCACCAGTAACTCAGATAGCTTTCGTAGTTTGCTCTAACACTCTATTCTATGCAGCAACATTCACCGGCCGAATCAATCAATCTTTGCTCAATAATCAAAGAGTACCTCTGATTGTAAATCCACCCAGATAAATATACAGTCCCTTGGCAAACATGTAGATACGTTCTCCAAAGACAAGCACACACGAGGGGACTAGTCCCTGCAACTAGTCCTTTCAACAAGTCATGGGGAGAAGTCCCATTGTGCGAACTGGCCATTGTTGCTTTGCTGGGATCAAACTTTGATCCCAGCGACTAGTCCCACGAATTCAAACCAGTTTGAATTTTTGGGACAAGTCCCTGCGACTTGTTCCTCAAAACGCTTGGTGTGAACTGTTCGTGGGACAAGTCCGTGCGACCAGTTCCTTCGTGTACACTCTTCAGGGGTCTTATTGCAGGGCCTAGTCGCAAGGACTAGTCCTCTCGTGTGTGTGGACCTTAAAACAAAGAAGTTCCTAAGATTATTTTTCCCAATAGTAATTTTTGGTTAGGTTTACGTCATTTTGTTGTGCGTGGCATGAGGACGCGGTTTGTACCACGATGGGCTCCTGTCTATATTGAAAAGTCTTTTTCAATCTATTCAAAAATTAACTGGCCGGAATCGTCGAAGGGAAATAAGAAATATAGAGATTAATCCCACGCTAATTTCATTGCAATTCTTTCCAGCTCAAGACACACGAAGTTCCTTGAGAGTGTAGCCCCTGTCGAAATTTAGCTCATTTGATCCAGCGGTTTTACACACCTCATATGTATAGTTATTGATATCAAATAAATGTAACCTACGTTTTTTATGGCTCAACTCGCTTTCTTCATCCCGTTTTTCATTTCTTGAGTCACCTTTAGAGTTAACAACTTGGTTTAGTACTTGGACACAGAACTAATGAATAATTACTTGTGCAAAAAAATAACATGCAACTAGATATATCGTAACAAGATATTGATTCAAAAATTATCATCTGCGAAATTATTAGCTGTCACATTGGACGCTCTTAGTGAAAACTGAACGGCCTTTTTTATTTCTAACTAGAAAATTGTTTATACCTTTCTGAGCTAGTGTGACGAGAACTATTCCAAAGACCCACAGCGCAAGGATTGCCTTCATTCTAAAAGACGATGGCTTTCAACTTAGTCTTCCAAACGCAGCAATTTCTTCAAGATTCTCGACGGGGTAGGAACGCAAATGATCGCCTTTCTTTAGTTTTGAATGTATCAATTGAAATTCACATTGTAATCACTGAATAATACAAATCCCTCGAGCTAAGGTAGTAAAAACTGTTTAAAACGTTCCGTACTGAGTTCATTGGTTGCGGTCACTCAGTTTACTATAAATCACTAAAAATCATCGTTCTCGCTAAACAATGAACGCTATTTAGTAAAAGTAGTATTAAAGAAGTAAGAGTGGACTATACACGTGGCTGGCATGAAATGTTTATCAGTCATAATTGCTATGCCATTCTTCGTAGCCACGTTATATTAATCACTGAATAATTAAACTACCTTGCTATATTGCCGGCAGTAAAACTCGATTCTACGACATTATATTTATATTGTCTAAGACAAGGATAGCTGACCCTTTCTTGTCGTTTTAAATAAAATATTAGAACGATAAGGTTACAGATTTTCCTTATTGATCGTCATTCATATCTAACTTGTTCAGTGTTAAAAATGAATATCTGTGTTAAAAATGACTATGCCCTCGTTCATTGTTAATTTGTTTAGTAAAAATAAATTTCGTTTATATGACTTCAATCAAGTGGATACGATTGTTGTGTGAAGGCTGTGTCCGTTGATTACCAACTTGCATGCATATCTGCAGTTACTTATACAAAGTTTCCGATTTTCGTCCTTGCGCTTGCATCTTTTCTGCGTTATTTTTTTCTTTCTTTTTCTCGAACAAGACTGCTGCGAGGTGAAGGTAGCTTTCGACTCTAGCCGCTTCGAAAACCCTCTCTAGGACAATGTATTTCTCGACGGCATTCAACTCAAAACACAAAATACGACTTTTACATCTCTCATGGATGACTAAACAGTTCTTCAATATCTCTATTACTATTTTCACACGCCTCGCAAGGTCGATGGAGGAGGATTTTTTTTTAACAATTAACAACTTTGAAAACTGTTCCGTGGGATGAGAAATCAAATTGCCGCACACGCGCAGAAGGGTGTCAAATGCCCTTTAAGTTGGTTATTTCAGAAAGAAAGCATTCCTCTTGCCCATTCAAACACAGCTTCCACCAAACCAAAGTGGTACAGTTCTTTAAATTCATGTACTGACGTACTGAGACCACACTCGGAGTGCAGGTTGGCGATTTGTTCCGCCGTATTTAGATTAACAAATTTTTGCAATTTGTGTAAATTTCTGGGTCATTTTTGGGCATTTTGGCAAAGAGATATTTTTCTTAAAGGATAGGTTGGGATGTTGAAGATTTGATGAATATGGAAAATTGAAATTTGAAGTGAAGAATTAGTAGACGGACACCAAACGGTCCGGACCCTACCAACCCGAGGCTCTCTTTTGAGGTGTCAACTGTCTAGTAGTGTTCCAAACCCATTTTATTCTAAATAATTCCCTTTTAAAACTGCTTCAAATTTCACTCCTATTCAGGTAGAATCCCCCCTTCAACTCTAGAATGCCCAGGGGACAAATGAAAAGTACCGGAACCTGGTAAGTACTGATCGGCAAATACAAAGGCTTGAAGAAACTGAACTTAAAAAGGTTAGTATAAATAATCCGGTAGAAGTGTAAACAGTAAATACCTCTGTTCTCTTGAGTACAACTATTTTTTTTGTTCGAGACAAAGATCCGGCCATTACATTCAATCTGGTTGGGTCCCAAAAACTTGTGCCGTGTTAACCAGATTGCCGAACTTTACACGACGAGAAGATAAAATGTTCAGCCTGAATAAATCAAACGCGAAAGACCGTGCTTAAGCGCATTTCCAAAAATATCCAGAAGAGAGTTGAAGTATTCAGTTTTGACAAATGTCGAGGCGTTTGGAAATTTCGTCAAACATTGTCTTAAGTGTTTGATATGTCTTCTCAATCGAAACTTAAACTAAGGAGAAAGCGGATTCTCTTGTTTAAAGTTGATGAATTATTAATGATTTGAAAAGTTACTAAGAACTCTGAAAGCTCTACCGTGCCACATTTTATTTTCAGTTATAATAACGCGCCCTGAATGTACATGTGTGAGCACAAACGAGCCTGGCCTTGTTTGCAAATAACATGGTTCTCAGCCTATGATATCTGGATCTATGGCACGAAATTGGCATCTCTTGCCGGAAAAACCTTCTTGGCAGTTGCAAGCTATAGTCCGATAGGAAGCAATTTCAACGGCGAAGCACTCCCCTCCGTTCAGGCACTGAGTAATGGCCGATTCAGCGGAGGTGCATGCTGAGGAAAGTGAACTAACAGTATCAATTAAAACGCTTTTATGGCACACGAGTGTTCATGACTTTACCCTAACAAATAAAGTGCAAATGATTACTATGGTATCAGACTCCGTTTGCCAAAAATGTTGAGTTCTATTATAATAATGGTAAAATCTATCAAATCATTTTCATTCGATTTTAAAAATGACTTTTTTAAAATGGTTCGACAGACCTCTCTCTTTATATTTTTCTTGAAAAGGTGGTAAAGGGAAGAAAACGAAACAGCGTTCTCAACCGGACACTCTAGCAGTTGTGACTTACTACCAGACAACACGAAGCAAACCCACATCGTCACACTGGGGTCAATTGGAATACTCCCAGGGCATATAAAACGAGTCGTGCGAAAACTACGTGCACTATCGCATTTAGGGCTTCTGAGGGCCCGGCTTTGCGTTCCATATTGAAAAGCCATTTTCAATTTATTCAACTGGGAATCACCGAAGGGAAATAAGAAATATCAAGAATAATCTCACGCTTATTTCACTGCAATTCTTTCCAGCTCAAGACACACAAAGTTCCCTGAGATTGTAGCGGGTGTCGAAATTTGGCTCATTTGATCTAGGCGGCGATTTTACACCCCTCATATGTAGCTATTGATATTAAATAAAAGTAACCTACGTTTTTTATGGCTCAACTCGCTTTCTTCATCCCGTTTTTCATTTCTTGAGTCACCTTTAGAGTTAACACCGTAGTTTAGGACTTGGACATTTAGATTAGAACTAATTAATAATTACTTGTTACGATATATCTAGCTACAGCTTATTTTTTTGTTGATTCATCTGAGAAATTATTAGCTCCCACATTGGACGCTCTTACTGAAAACTGGACGGCCTTATTATTCTAACTAGGAAATTTTTATACCTCTCTGACCTAGTGCGACGAGTACTATCATTCCAAGAACCCACAGCCCAACGATTGCCTTCATTCTAAAAGACGATGGCTTCCAATTTATTCTTTCTGTACTTGGCAGTTTCATCAAAATTCTCGACGGTGTCGGAACGCAAATGAACTCCTTCCTTCAACGTTGCCTTAGTTTTAAATGTATCCATTGAAATTTACATTACTTGAGTGATTATACACGTGGCTGGCATGAAACGTCTATCAATCATAATTGTTATGCCATTATTTTAGTTTTTGGGTTGCGCCTCGCATGGGATGTAATGTAACAAAGTAACTCTTATTTACAGTGGTCATGCAATTAGCTATACAAGCACCAAGCTTAGCTAGTTTACAGGCATGCCACTGAAACAAAGGAAACACCCGTTCGCGCAATCTTTTTTCTATATATGTATATGTGCTTTTCCCTCCGAAAGAAAGAGGGCAGCATTTTCGACCATTCCGGAATTATATTTATAGTGTAAAACAAGGATAGCTATGTATGTATTTTAACATTTTTTATGACTGAGATCAATAAAGGTGATAGGTTAATCATATTACCTTGTTACATTGCCAGCAGTAAAACGTAATTCCAGATTGTAAAAAAGGAGTGGCAGATCGAGAGAGGGTTTTCAAAGGGGTGGGGTAGGGAGAAATGTAAAGCTGATTGAAGATTGGGCAGCAGACGAAAAGTGTGTTTTTCTCTAAGACTGAAGGCAGAAAGAGGGCAGCATTCTCGGCCACTCCGTCATTATGTTTATATTGTCTAAAACAAGGATAGCTAAACTAACCCCTTCCTGCCATTTTAAATGAAATGGTAGGACTATAAAGTTACAGATTTTACTGATTGTCATTCATGTCTAACTTGTTCCCTGTTAAAACTCAATATTAAAGTGCCACTAACCTCAATTTTTTTTTCGCTTAATAAAATCGACTAGTTTCCCTGATTACTTCAGCGAAAAATTATCTTAATTGATAAAGTCCCTTATTTTCATAGGCGTCTGAATATGTAATTTCATGTTGACGACCGATCTGGATCGGGTTACTAGTGACGTCACTTTGGGAACCTGCCAAAACATTCAAGAGACTTTTGACTGAGCTTGGAGGGCTGTCAAAACATGTTTGGGTTATTTATGATTCATATCTTATCAAAACTGGACAAGATTGTTATGTGAAAAAACTGTATTGTCTAGCATTGCAATTCGGAGTCTACAATCACTGTCAGAAGTCGCTGGCCCACCTCCCCCCCCCCCCCTTCCCTCTTTCAGTGTTGGAAAACACAACTATTTGTACGAACTCCTGGCGAATTGGCGCTTTTATGCTTTGTAAACAACATTGACCGGCTAGGAGCGGGAGGGTGACTCAAAAAAGGTGTTCGTGTGCCAACAGGGCACCATTCAAAAAAGAAACCGGGATTAAAAAAAGTCGCTTAAATCGGTAAAATAACGACACCAGAAGCAAACAACAAACGTATGGAATAAGCTAAGCCATTTTCATTGAGAATTTTCACTTTTAACTACCTGCATGGATATCTTGTAGAAAATCCCATATAAACCCTTATAACACGATGCCCATGTTGTGTTTCTTATGTGCTTCATAGAGAGAGCTAGGGCTGCCAGTGATTCTTCTCAGAAACAAAACATAGTTATTCCCGAAATGACCTCAGAAGCCAACTCGTCCCATTCCAACTTTGAAAATTCATACAAAATTAACCAAAATAGCTACGACGATGTTTCCCCGCAGTGGTGATCAGGAGAAACTGAAAGGAAATCTATATTAGCGAAAAAAATTTTGGGGGTTAGTGGCACTTTAATTGCCGTCGCCCATTGTTAATTTGTTTACTAAAATTGAAATTCATTTTATGTCATGCAAAGTGGATACGATTATTTAAGGCTTTATGTTCAGCCCATTTTTTAAACTGAGGGTCATTTGGTTTATTTTCAACCGTTCACTGTCCTAAGTGATGCTGATTAGTTAAGACGGGAGAGAGGAGGGGGTGGGGTGAGTGTCTTGCGACAGAAGCAATACGGTGCAGCGTTTCAGATTGTTATTATCAAATCCAAAGCTAGAGCCAGTGGCCTACGAGTTTCGCGTCAGCCCGAATGTATAAAGTACATTACATTACTTTGCAACATCTCTGACGAAGACTAGACATATTCTTTCGGTCTGGTATTTGACCATAGACTTCCAGAACGTTCGTTCAACCACTATTCATGAGATGAGTAACTGGCTTGACAGCTTGGAGATAGGAAAGCAAGTCCTAAGATGTCCTCTTGTTGCACAGCAACATCTCCGCTGTTAACACGACAGCTGCACATGGGCTCAGACACTTACTGTCGGGATCTCGACGTAAGCCTTTACTGTTATTGACAACTGAGTAGTCTACCTTTGTCAGTCTGTAATCTACTGGGTGTAGAGGCTCGCTGCGAAGACAATGTCTCTTTTAATCATTGCTGATGCTTCCTCCATTTTCTCTCCAAGCTTTGGATCCCCGATAATACGAGCTGCATTTCTGACATCGCGACAGGTCTCGTCCAATCGCTGAATACACCGAACAATAATTCCTGAAAAAACGGTAACAGTTACTTTACTGCACGGGAATATGAACTCAATAAATTGACCTAGCTCAGTTTGTAGAGCATCGCACCGGTATCGCGGAGGTCACGGGTTCGAATCCCGTTGAAGCCCTATTTTTTTTCCAGGATTCTTCTTTCTAATTGCTTAAATTGGAAAATTCACTGCGATGATCACTCTTCACTTTCACTTTTATTTCATATATACTTCCCATCATTTCACTGCACGGGAAAATATGAACTCAATAAATTGACCTTGCTCCCAATGTGTGGCTTCATAGCTCAGTTGGTAGAGCATCGCACCGGTATCGCGGAGGTCATGGGTTCGAATCCCGTTGAAGCCCTGATATTTTATTTATTTATTTATTTCAGGCTTCTTCTTTCCAATTGTTTAAACTGGAAAATTTACTGCAATGACCACTCTTCACTTTCAAAGTTTATTACCCAGGCAGTGAGGCCTGGGTTTAAATTTCGGCTCTTTTTTTTTCCTCGTTCAGTCACAAATCGCCGTCTGGTCTCTACAGCGCATGCGTCACTAATGCAGCGTGCGACACATGGACTTTACAGCAGTTGTCGTCGTGAAAAAGATACTGGATTTCTAGGGCGATGAAATCACATACAAACGAACACACCGTTCGCGGTAAACCAACACTAAATGTCGTTAAACGTTTTCGGAAAGGGTCGGTCTGCAAGGCTTACGAGAGATCAACAATTTACGAGCGAACGTTTGGAGTGAATTCATCAAGAATCATGTTTAATATGCCAAAGGAGCCAGCTATCAACCGGGGCTGTCGACTCTTCACCTTGATAAAAAGCATCTTCAGAAGCGTCATCGTATTTTTAGACGTGATCGTGAACCAAGTAGGATCCCAGCGAATTATTGTACATTATTTTAAGATGAAAGAAACTAATGTATTAGTTGACCCCAGCAAAACAACTCTTGGATTGTACTGTCACGCAATCCTGAAGCAATAAAAAGATTATTCGAAAACCATTTAGTGGATAAAGTCAGGAAATTGTAATGTTATAGGAAATTAACAAAGATTACTATTCTATAATTTTTAAATCTGCGTTTTCCCAAACCTGAGATGTTCCTCGAATTATTTTGAACAAATTTACAGAGCCCAGGGTGGCTCTATGTCACGCACCGCCATAACTCTGAAATTCAAAATGTCTCTCTCGTTTGAGAAATGAAAAACACAAACATCAACAACAGGAAAGGCTAAAGAAAATAGACTGAAATGTTCATAGGCTGATGTAACGATCTTGACTCATTTTACGTGCTCAAGGTCTGTGTGCGAGTAATAAGCTATTAATCGATTCCAAGAAATGCAATCGAAGGCAGGATAGCTTGAGGACATCGATTCGATTGAATTTCGCACGACTTCAAATGCAGAACATTTAAGCTCAATTGCAATATAGCTAGTGCTTCTCAGTATAACGACTGCCTGGGTAACGCAGCAAGGCGTCTACTTTTCCTTTATTTCCTAATATGAGCATCGTTCAAATCCAAAAGCCCA
>JAEMPF020036974.1:0-11459 GCA_022496165.2 Catalaphyllia jardinei | reverse complement strand
AGTTCATTGTTGTCGCAATCATCAAAACATGAACAGTAGAGACTATTGGTCCGGGTCGCTTCTGGTTAATGCTGAGAAGATTAGCATTGTTGCTAAATGGCGTCTCCCTTCTTTGTGGCTCTCTGCCATCGCTGGTTACCAAAAGCTTCCGACTCCAATACATACTGTATGGTTGAAAAGAATCCCTTTCTCTTTCATAATACGAATGTGGGCAGGAGCATTGAAAACTAAAGTAATAGGCCTGATCACGGTTTTCGGCGCCATATTGACGGGTATGCAAAGGAGACAGAAATTCCAGTGTTTGTATGGGAATCCGATGGCAAATAACTTTTCCCAAAATTGAATTTTACGCAATTTATGAATCGCAACGTTAAAATAATAAGTAAAAGATTGTATTCACCAAGTTTGAAGAATGTAGGTTGGATAGAAGACTCTGAGTTAATTTTTCTAATTTTTCATACATTTGTCTGTAATTTTTTTTCCCGCGCCACCCCTGTCTACCCTACCAAATTAACAGACAAATGTATGGAAAATTAGAAAAATGAATTAAGCGCGTTGTAGCTAAGCTACATCCTTCAAACTTGATGAATACAATCTTCTGCTAAGTATTTTAACGTTGCGATTCACAAATTGCGTAAAATTCAATTTTGGAAAAGGTTATTTGCCATCCAATTCCCATAATTTCTTACCGCTTTGCTTACCCGTCAAGATGGCACCGAAAACCGAGATATTAAAGGCCTATTCAAACAATAACGCGCGGACGAATAAAGTCCTCGGTCGTGCTACAAATAGAGAGAAAATTTCTGTGATTTACCCTTTATTTGGTGTAAACAATGGACGGTCAGAAGTATTTTTGTAGCGGTCTTATCTTATTGAGGCTCGATTTTTTGAGGTTTGTAAATAGTATTAATAATGGTAATTGAACTGAGTGGAGCGCAAATTGGTTTAAAATCATACGCGTGATTTCAAAATCGAACGAGTGCGCAGCGCGAGTTCGATTAGAAATCACAAGTATGGTTTTAGACCAAAATTGCACTCCACTAAGTTCAATTACCACTTTATTAAATCCATTTTGAAATTGCACAATTTTATGCCCTTAAATTTTAGATTGTTGTTCCATGCCGAGCCGGTTTGTTAGAAATAGCGGAACCGGAAACGTTTTGACATACCATTTAGTATGCAAATCGATGTCATGTGACGAAAACTCATTCAAGCATAGCAAAGAAACAAACAAACAAGCAGTTCTGTGAGAACGAAAACGGTCTCTTTCATGCATCAAAATTCGATTTTCGTCGCCTGAATGAATGATGGAAGACCTTCCTTTCTTCTGTGGTTGAGGCTGAGACTTCTCGTTGTGTTTAGAGAAGGAATTTGAGGGTGCAGCCGGTGTAATTCTGCGATGGATAATTTTCTTTTGAGTTTTGAAACTCTCTCGACTGTACGATGCCCAGCTGTGGATAGTTTTCTCCTTTTAAATACCATTCAGTGGCACTTCACATGATTTTAGGGCATTCAAGCTCGTTAGTATCTCTGTTTCTTTTTTTGACCTCAACGTAGAAATTTACACCCGGGACGTTGTCAAGTTCGTGCGGCGCCGTTTGTTTCAAGATATATTTTTCAAGATGGCGTCATGAGGGTCTATCAGGGAGGGAGGGGGGGGGGGGTCCTCGTTCCCTTGTTCTCTACCATTTTTTCCCTATGTTCCCATGTTCCCGCAGCTTTTCCTTACTTGTCCCCTATAACATATTGGTTTACCACATACCCACTGCCCTTAATTCCCCTAACCCCCTTCAAAATTAAGACAACGCAGAAGAAACAGCGTTCTAAACATAAATGTCATAAATAACCATGTTTTATGTACGTCGAAACTAACCTTTAACAGCTTCTTAAAACTCCGAGTCAATCATCGTAAGACATAAGCGCATCATAATGTGTCCTCTTCCTTGCTCGCCTTGATCTTCTCACTGTGGAATTAGATTCTTCTTGAACTTTCCCTGCACATTCCCTTGCCTCTTCGATGGTGACCGAGTCCACGTGATTTATGATAGCAGACTGATACATTACAAATTTATTCTCAGTCATTTGAATGATTTTGTCATTTACAGAGCATTCTGTCAAAGAACCACATATGTCCTTAAGGTTGATCTCTCTTTCTGCCTCTTCTATAAAAGTTAATGGATTAAACACATCGGCATCATAGCACATCGCCCGTGCTTTTTTCGTGGCAGCAGATACGTCTTGCGTTAAAACGTACAATTCCATTTTGCTGGATGGTCGACCATCTGGGACTAGATAGACAATGTCTCTAGACAAATGGACGAGATCGGTTGATCTTTCCTCTCCTTCCCCCTCCCTTGCGGTAAGTTCTGCTGCTTCTCCTTGGAGCTCTCCTATCTTACCGAAATCAAATGGCTGACTCGTAGGCTGCTCTGTTAAATAGAGATTAATCGGCAGAGTACCTGGGTGTTTTTTGTACTCATGTTCCTGACTGTTTTCTGTGGAACACTTTGCCCATGCGTTATTCGCCAGTCTCTCATTTGCTGCACTTGCGCCTTAGTTAACTGTGCTGACGAGGGTGGGGGCATTTTGGGCAGTTCCGAGTATCTTAAATCAGATTTCGCTCTTGGATATTGGGACTTGGCATTTGTGTAGTAGCAGAATTTTGTCCTACACATTTGTTTTAAGTGCTCCTTTAGGGCCCTGCTAAATCGAAAATCAAACTGGAGCTGCAATGGCATATCGTATGATCCAGCTCTCATCTCCGAGAAGAAGTTCTCGACAATCAGTGTCAAAAGGCTCTTCATTTTGAACACATCAAGAAGCTGTGGGGCATGTTGACTTAGAGGACTCTTGATTTCCTTCAAGGATTGCAAGATTCTCTTTTCATCCTCTAAAACAACTGAAGAAACCGTACCTTGTGGACCCTGTGTTTGGGCCGTTATCCCATGAAAAGCTTTCACTTGTTCTACGCATTGACAGTCAAAGTCATATGCCTCTTGAATTCTAGTGATGGCTCTGTCAAGTGTGAAGGCCACAGGACTACGATTGTTCAGGTGCAAACCAAATGTGATAGCAAACTCTCTCAAATTCTCAAGGTATTTAACGAGAGGGGAAACATCGCTTACCATCCTAAAGCAACCCGTAGAACAATCGACTATAAACACTGTTCTTCGTTCAGCAATCAACCCCGCGGGCTGGACAAACTGGGCACTCTTTCCATCTCTTGTTCCCTTCCCGTTTGCTTGATATGGTGTACATTTCCCTGTGACGGGATTGAGAACTTTTATTGAGTGATCGTCAGTATCAGTAAACATCAGGCTGTTTTCGTACATTGTAAGGCTGTGAACCTTGGAGCATTCAACCCCATTGCGTGTAACTTTCCCAAATGTACCATCCTGGAAATTGACCACAAAGATTCCTCCATTATCAGCATGGGATGCAACGTACAATTTCTCATTCACAAATGCTAGTCCATACAAAAGACCACTATTTAGCGATATTTCAGCAATGACTACTCCAGGCAAACTGACAAGATCTTTCTCGACTTTTATCTTGAAAATTTTTCCCTCTTTCGTTGATACAAAAAGATGGTCATCTTTATCGAGGCCCATTGTCATGCCAACAGGGCTCTTTAGTATTCCTTTTTTGTTATCATCTGTGATTCTGTATTTCTCTGGCACGACTGTATGCGTAACAACCACTGCATTGTCCTTTAGTACATCCGTTACAGCAACATCTGAGATCTGGAGAATTGAATCAACATCTCGCCGATCTCTGTTCCTTACAGCACTGAGAGGAATCTTTTCTGAGAGCGTGGAATACAGGCTTGGATCATTTCTGAGTTCTCGTAGCTGTACCAAATTTACCCTGGCATCGTCTACCCACCGAAACCAATTACTAAAGCTCTGCCATTTGCATTTGGCAACATGAACAGCATCAGGGTAAACGGACACAATGTTTAAATTTGGGTTTTCCTTTCCAGTCTTCTCTTCCATCAACATTCTTTGACCTCCAGCATTTCTAGATTCCGAGTCCTGAGTGACACCAAAGACTGCCAGTCTGTTGCACTTTACCTCGTTGTTTAAACAATGGTCAGACGCTCTAAGCTCTGGCTCAATATTTTGATCTCATTTCCTTTCAGAGTCGGCACATACCTTCTTGATTTCAACACAGCTAGGAAAATAGCTGTAGCACTTTGCATGACTCCTGATGAAACCATTTTTTGTTTCGATTAGTTTCTGCTGTAAATGGCGTAGGCACGCATTGACTTCACTCATCTCCTGCTTGATAGTCTCTGCAGAATCAGCAGAACTTCCCTCCTTCGAGAGATGTCGAATGCCGATTGGCAAGGCTAAATGTGAATCTACTGTGGTTAAGCTTGACACCTCTGCTTCTTGAACCATACTTTTTTCAGCATTTCAGTGTCTGGCTCAGGATTGTCTCTGACAAATTTGTAATCAATGTTAATTATACTGCCTACGAGTTTACCCTGTCTAGCATCATACAGCAATCCTGGTTTTATCTGCATCGCATCCTTAGCTAAAACAATAGGAAAGACTTTCACCTTTTCATCTTCATAGAGTGGAATAGTTCCTTCTGATATACAAGAAAGAAGAAATGACTCCAAAAGATTACTATGAATTCCATCTTCAGTAGTGTACCCTTCATACTGTTTCTCTCGCGTTTAATTGTCTTTCCAGGAAGAGGCCAATTCCATTTTTGCCAGTAAAAGATGTGTATTCCAAACCCACCCTCGCCTTCATGACCTGAGCCTCTGAGAAGATTCACAACTCTCCTTCCTCCATGGTACTCAAGAGTCTCAACAAACTGAAGGACCTCACTATCCCACTGGAATTGTAGTGAATGATTCCTTTTTCTCTCGTTTACCCAATGAACATAATTTACAGAATTTTCAATCGATGAATAGAACATGCTGTCTCTCGCTAACAATCCACTAACAATGAAACATTGTAACTTCCCAGCAACTGGGTCCAGAACTGTCACACGTTTTACACCGGGTGCTGTTTCATTAGTGAATATCCCTTTGCTCATACTACTTGTCGTTCATTTTCCTAAAATTTTATTGGTTATGTTAAACTAACCTTGAAATCTGATTGGTGGTTTTGTTTTTCTGTCCCATTCTCATTGGCTGAGAAAAAGATGCGATTTCAGTAGAGCAAAAAATAGTGCGATTCGTGAATAAATCGCATTCCCGAGAGCCAATCAGATTGCAAGGATAACCAGTGATTTCAAAATGGATTTAATAAAGACAGTAATTTTTGCTTACTTTTTGAAAACTGTGCGGCTTGTCACGATGATTCACACGGCTAACGAGTCGAAGAAGGAGAAAGGAAAAGTGGAATGTAAGATTTTCATACTTGTGAATGGGGAAAACTCATGCATATCTCAAAATGAGAGAAACTGAACGAGCTATGAACTCATAGACATTTTGTGTTTGAAAAAAAAAATCCAACGTTTGCTTGTGTGCGTGCTTAATTCAGGGTCGTACAGGGGGGTTATAGGGATCACGCATATAAAAAATTCGCTTTTCCCGAATCAAAAAATCAGCAAGATGTTCTTTTTAAAGTGCCTATGCTAATTTATCCCAGAAAATTGAAGCCTATGTTGTACTGATTGAATTTAAGCTCTGGTCCGACGCGCAAAATAACTTTCCTATTGCTCCAAAGTTGACAAAAAATGCAGTTAACGTTTTCCAAAGACTGGAACGAGTGACGTCATACTGTGTGTAAACTTCACTTCGAGTCAGTGAATGTCCTATAAAGTTAGCACTCATTGAGGCATGGTTTTGGCAGTTTTATTAAGTGGACTGAAAATCCTCATCGCACATTCTCGCCAGGTCCCAGAATTCTAAAGCTGGGTTTACAAGGTTGGGCTGTAGCGTTCGTCTGAAGTACCTTCGTTTATTTCCTGAAATCTTAAAGACTTTAATTTAAAGGAGCTTGATCACAATATTCTCGTTCACTTTCACGAAAGATACCTAAAAGTAATGCTTTCCTAACATTAGAATCTTATTCAAGATGTCTTGTCCGTGACTTTGTGGTAAGATGAAATGTATAACTCGGACGAAATTACTAAAAAAGAGTTCGGACATCAGGAGTTCGAATACTCTTTGTCTTGTCCGTGACTTTGTGGTAAGATGAAATGTATAACTCGGACGAAATTACTAAAAAGGAGTTCGGACATCAGGAGTTCGAATACTCTTTGTCGCTTCACGGTGTATTGATAAGCGTCGGCCTATGGCCTTTCGTGTATTTCGAACATGACCACAACTCGTTAACAAGTGATTGGGCAATTTTTTGACATCATCACTGTGGCATCCAAAGAACATGGCGCTAACTCAAAAAGATTAGTAGCATCAATATTTTCAGTTTCAGTTGGTGATTATTCTGCCGCAAAAAAATGTCATTCAAGAATATCAAATCAATAACGCTATTACCCAGGGATGGGTAAAGATAAAGAATCCGATCCTACCGACGCGTCGGCCAACACGTCGGCCGACCACTTTTTGACCTTATCCAGAATAACGCACAGGATGCGTCGGTGGTGCGTCGGTGGTGCGTCGGTGCTGCGTCGGTGCTGCGTCGGTGCTGCGTTGGTGCTGCGTCGGTGCTGTGTCGGTGACTCATTTGGGCCTTACAGTGTGTCGACCAACGCGTCGGTAGGATCGGGTTCTAAACCTTTACCCAGGGATGTGATCAAAATCAAAATGAAAAGCGTTTGGAATGCTTTGCCGCAGCCCTAATATTTTCCTGATCCTTGAGCATATTTTCCGGTTATATGAAGGTCATTCCATCCTTTAAATAGTTTTCGCAACAGACAAATATCCGAGCATATTATCTAGCCAAATACAAATGGGACTGAGTTCATTATCCTTTACTTCACTCGCGCAGTTTCGATAAATTGGGGGATATCACTAGGACATTCCCCAGTTTAAGTTGGCACATGTTCAACCACCTGCCGCATTTAGACCATTAAAGCGCGAGTAAAAAAATAAAAATATCAGATCAATTGAAGGAAGCTCATGGAAGCCATGGAAGCCAAGACTCATGTAATTAAGGGACTTCCTTTTGAGAATCCAAGAGTCGTGAAGGTTCCTCCGAGTCTTCAGAGGCTAGCTTTATAGATTTCCAGTTATACGGTGATAGTGCCAAGCCAATTGCCACCGAAAAAGCTACCAGTACGCTGAACAAAAAGCTGTGAAGGAAGAAGAAGAGTCTGAGGACATGCTTCTAAGTCGATTTGCTGACGAGACAGATCCACCAGACTGGTATTTTATGTGTTTTCTTCGTCTCGATTCTTTCTGCTTCTATCAATGCGTCTATTTTTGTAAAAAGAGCTAAAATTCCAAGCAGTTTGTTTCGAAGGATGTTACGTTAGATTCGATCCGTGTCACCGTTTTTGAAAATTTGTGTTTCGTAAATATTGCACGATTAAAAGTTCTGTAATTTGGTCAATTACCAAACAAATAAAAAAGTGGCATTTTTAGTTCTTAGGTATTTCAAGTTTATTTATATATATTTTTGGTGTCAACTGTAATGTTATTTTGAATGTACCCATGTAAGGTTATAAGTTTATAGGTGCAAGTGTATAAATTGTGTGTTGGAGTTCGTTGTCTAGCATGAAGAATGTAGATGTTGCATGGAGGTTGATAGATGTCATGAAAGAATGGCAGAAGTTGAAAAAGATGACTAGTATGTTACTTTCGCATCAAGGTTTTGAAAGTGTGTCTGAGTAGTTGGGTTTTGGCTACTGCAGCAATAGGGCTTAAAACGAAAGAAAAAAAGAGTTTACCCCATTGACCACAATGCTCGCTGAAGGCAACACAACAGACACCTGAGACAGTAAGAAACCCCCAAAATTGGAATTTAAGAGGGCCAACGGCAGAGGCTGAAATCACCCCTTCCTAGCTGCCATCAGTGCTGCTAAAAAGTTCACACTGATGATCAGACATTTGTAGCCGGTCACCAGTGGAGGAATAACTATATTCATGACTATGCCACTGTCATATCTTTATCTCATTCCCAAATTAATGTTAAGTTTGATTTTGACCAAAGCAATTACATCGACAGAAAATTCAGACCCCTTTTGCCAACAGCAGACTTTTCATCTTGACTGCCATTACCATAAAGAGGAAAACTGTTGGCGACTGCACATCGCTAGCTTGTGATGGAAAGGTTTCATTAAGTTGAAAGTTGTAGCCAAAATCAAAAAAGTTTAGCCCCTAAACAGCCAAACATATGGTGCAGATTATGTAGGGGGTGCTTGCTTACAGCTGTAGTAATATTCTTCCTTAAAGGTCAGCAATGAAATTAGCTTTTATAGACCAGAAATGAACAAGTCCTTTCAGAACTCCCGACTGGCTAAAAAGCGCCAGAAATTAAATATATTCTTTGGGGAATGTACTGCATGCTACTCAGGGTCTCCACAGTACACCACAGCAATTTTGACTGTTTGATTGATTGTATTCCAAAATATCCCACTCATTTTGATATAAATGAGAGAATGTCACAGTATTCTCTGTTTTCTGTTTAATCCTGTTTAAAAATACATCTAATTGCAATATCAACAAGGCCTGGATGAATTTAAAGAGAAAAAAAGGGAATAGGAATTAAGCAACACTGATCAGGGTTTGCATGGGTAACGGAAACATAGGAAGTCCTGGAATTATAGGTCTTCCAGGCCTGGCAAGTCATAGGTAACACAGTAAGGGATTATTTTAAAGATACTGCCGCCTCTCATTTCTTGAATGTTGCACTGATTAGGTGTATAGTTTTGATTAAAACTGCATGTTCTCAAGCTAGACACCCCTCCCCTCCCTCCTCATTGTTGTTGCATGAGAAAATGGCTTAAACTTTCCTCCCTAAAAATCCCAACAATTTCCACAACCCTTTGCCCATTCGGCTTCGCCTCATGGGCTATTGACCCGTAGCCCTTTCAGGCTACGGGTCTAATTGTTAAATAGCGCAGCGATATGAACAATACTAAATTTGATGAGTTACTTAATATATTTATAAAATCGCAGAGATATCTGAGACTTTACATATAGGATACGTCTACGAAAAAGAAAACTTCATGGCTGACACAATATTGAAGCTTGGATAAAATTAAACAAGGCTTACCTTGCGGTGTTGTCGTTTGTTTCCTTCGCTCGATCTTTCACATTGTAGGAATCGAGCCAGGAATAAGCCGACGACGACAACCTTCCATATGAAACGGTGTTGTAAAACATTCCTCCGCGAAATGGACTGACACCCGCCACAAACTTTGCCGGCCGCCCCGGTTGGAGTTCGGTGAGTGTGCACGAATCTCAACCACTTATTTCGCTCACATTTTATTGTAGAACTAAAATGAGCAGAAATACCTTCATTCATATCTGATGTATTGCTGCATCCGTGTAGTACACAACGATCGGGCATGATTCGATTCGAATAGAGCGCTCGATTCACGTTGCGAAACCAGTTAAATGCGAATTACATAGAGATGTTATAACACAATTCACCATGTGGGCCTAGCAACCTCGTTCCCAGGGTCCTCTCTCTACCTCGAGAAAGTACCCTGGTTACGACTGGTCACGTGTCTATGCATGCCAATGCAAGCCACACAGAGGGTGGGTCCTCAACTTAATTTTGTCAACACTCTCTAGGGGGGCGAACGTTGCGCTGCTTATACTTTCGATTGGATGAATTCAATTAAATTCAAAGCTAGTCTCTGCCAAACACTAGAAGTATCAAACTCTAAACGAATGCATCAATGCCTCCTTTATCATTTTGCCGATCAAAAAATATAAGCTGATTCATCAAGCTCATTCAGCGCGCAGACCTTGTTGTCAAATTCTTCGTAGTTTTTTTTCGCTGCAAGAGAAGGGGATGACCGTCAAATTGTCGATGGGAATAATTAAATCAAATCCAAAACTACCTTTGAAGACGAACATACGACGTATTTGACTCTAAACGAAAGAGTAAATACCTACGTTGTGATTTCGCCGAATGAAAACTAAATTAAATTCACCGCGCGGTCCATTTATTGTTGTGGTCGTCATTTCGAAGTTCTTTGCCAAATTTTTTCACTGCCACAAATTCCAAAGACCGTGCAACTGTCGATGGGAAAAATTCAGCCAAGCGTGGAGCTAACCTTTTAGCCGAACATTGAACGCATTGAATTCCAATATAAAATGTGACAATGACTTCGATGTGAGTTTTGCTGTTTTACAAATTCCACTCCCTACTGGGCTGAGTAACTGAGTTCAGTGGAGACAAACTATAACTTTCCAGCCCCTCCCTTCAATCACATCTCTGGAATCTGCTAAAATCTAGCAGACACGTGACCAGCCGTAACAAACGTCTACGTCTACGTCTCGAGGTAGAGAGAGGACCCTGAGAACGAGGTTGTGGGCCTAGTTTGTTAGGAGTATTACGTCACGAAGCAGCAAGGCCTTATGGGGTTGCAGGAACATGATTTAATAATGGCGGACGAAAAATTCTCGAAAAAAAACCGTAAAGAAGAACATCTTCCCGCGCTTGTTGGACAAAACGGCTTGGACAGGTGAGTAAGTGCTACTTAAAGATTCAAAAAATGCTAAAACAATGAATTTAAGAGCAATGTTCGTAGCGTTCTCGTACATTGTCTCATAAACGGACAAAATCGTAAGGTAAATGCTAAGTAAAACGTATAAACAACGCCTGGTCTGTTGCGATACTACAGGCGGAGTGTAAGACTGTTCTCTTTGCTTGGGGACTCTTTGCCCCAGTCTTTAGACTCTTTCGATAAGCATCTTAAAGAGTATTACAGGTCACTTAGTCATACCTGCCAACCCCCAGAGTACAAAAATCTGGAGACGTCTAGAAATCTTTGCATTGTGAGAATGTCATTAAAGACAATGTCCAGGGATAACCTCTGAAAATCACCCAAAAGGCATTCCGAGAGACTGGGAGATTTAATGAAAAACTTAGAGACTCCCGGGAAAACCGGGAGAGTTGGCAGGTATGCTTAGTCTCATATATAAATAGTATGAGAGCTTCAGATTACACGTTCTGGAGACTTACCACAATATCCTTCTAGTGGAGGGTGTGAATGGGGTTAACCGGCTGGCGACAAAGGGCTAGAAAATGTTACTGACTACCGACAAAACGAGGAAAAAAAATACGGGCTATCGACAAAAAAACAAATAACTGGGATTTACCAACAACCGACAAAGGTTTAAAATTTTAACCGACAAGCGACATTTACACCCCCCACCCCCCACCCCCCATTCAGACCTTCCTAGTGACCTTTTTTAGCTGAGATAAGCAAAAACTTCATTTTCCACCCAGAGGGGGGGGGGGGGGGTTAATTACAGGTTCACGTGCACTCAACGAGTGAATTATCGGGATCAGTACCTGCACAAGTTCACTTACAATGAACGAGAAATTTGAATACCGCACGAGCCCGCCGAGTGCAAT
>JAEMPF020036973.1:317-11464 GCA_022496165.2 Catalaphyllia jardinei | reverse complement strand
CCTTTAGTAAATCTGAACCCGACAAGCTAATAATTAATGGAAAGATTGTTTCATAAACTCTGAACTTTTCTGTGTGAATTATTTTATATTCCTTATAATTATTTTTTGGATAGGATGCGTTTTTCAGTTTTTCAGTCTTATTGCATTATTCAATATAGTCCTAAAACAAGGAGCGGTAGAGCCTTGGTAGCCTCAAGGTTTGCTAAAATTTCGATACTTGTTCCACTCTCGTGGGCAGCACTCGGGATATTTTTCTTGTTGCCCTTTGAAATTTTGTTTACTTCTGCAATTCGTTATAAATGTACGTGTCCCTATGTTTCTTTGTTTTTCCTTTTGTTTTCGAGGATGGTTATTCGAATGCCACTAAATTTGACTTAAATTATCAAATTCTCAGTGTTTATCGATACTTCATTAGCATTTTTCAAAAAATTTACATTCTTTTGTTCAAACATCTTCCAATGCAATATTGTCCCTTTCCCTTGGTAATATGGGGCCAAGCAATGTTAATTTCAAACTATTGTCTTTAAATGCTCGAGGGATTCGTACCTTTGAAAAGCGGAAAGCCATATTCAGTTGGCTTAGTAAATCTGGTGCCGACATTTGTTTTTTACAGGAAACTTATAGCACTCGGGATGTAGAAAATATTTGGAAGAACCAGTGGAGGGGTAATTTGTTCTTCTCCCATGGAACTTGCCATAGCAAGGGTGTTTTGGTACTTGTAAAAGGCAATTTGGACTTTAACCTGCAAACAGTTAAGACTGACCCCGAAGGCCGTTACATTATGTTGGATGCAATTATACAGGATTCGCGTTATTGTCTGATAAATATTTACGCTCCAAATAAGTGTGCTGAGCAAATTCAATTTTTTCAAAATATCTCAGAAGAAATTAAGACTTTGACAGCAGAGTGTAATTCACCTACTATTGTTGGAGGCGACTTCAATGTAATTCTTGATGAGGTTTTAGACGGACAGGGAGGGAACAAAAAGAGAAAGGAGTCTGCTAAATATGTCGAGGAATTATGTGTTGAACACGACTTGATAGATATTTGGCGCATTCGTAATCCTTCAGAAACAAGATTCACATGGCGCCAAAAAACTCCAATTATACAAAGGCGTCTAGATTACTGGCTGGTTAGCGATTGTTTACAAGTCGATATTGACACCGTCGATATTAAAACGGCAATTAAATCAGACCACTCCGCAATTACTCTCGGTATGAATGGTCTGGATGAAAGTGTACGAGGACCTTCCTTTTGGAAATTCAACTCCAATCTTGTGAATGACCCTGAGTACTGTCAACTTATTAATGCAAATTATAATGTTTGGTTAGAGGAATTTAACGAGGTTCTGGATAAACGTGTCCTGTGGGATTTAATCAAATATAGGATACGTCAGTGTACCATTAAGTATAGTAAAACCAAGGCTCGTCAAAGAAAAGTAAAATTACAACAGGTTGAGGAATGTATAAAAGAATGTTCATATAAATGTGACAAGGACCCCTCTCCACAAAACCTGGAGGAATTAGAATCTCTCCAAGCAGAATATGAAAACTTGTACGACTTCATTACACAGGGCGCTATTATACGATCTCGTGCAACTTGGTACGAAATGGGGGAGAGAAATAACAAATACTTCCTCAATCTTGAAACTTCTAATAAAAAGAAAACCAGTGTAAGGAAAATCTTTACAAGTAAGGGATCTTTAACTCATGACCCCCAAAAAATTATGTATGAATTAGAATCGTACTACTCGAATCTTTATGCTAAAAATAGTTCTGCAAATTCTGCTACTATATCTGCATTTATTAAGGACTCAAATCAAATCCCAAAATTACCTGAAAATCTGAGGAACGTCTGTGAAGGAAAATTAGGATATGGCGAGTGTTACAATGTGTTGAAGACTTTCCAAAAGAATAAATCTCCAGGGAATGACGGCCTTACAGTAGAGTTCTATATTGCCTTCTGGCCTTTAATTGGAACATTGCTAGTCGACAGTTTAAATTATGCCTTTGAGTATGGCGAACTCTCTAATTCACAGAAACAAGCTATTATAACCTTAATTGAAAAAAAAGGGAAGGATAAAAGATTGATAAAGAACTGGCGCCCAATCTCTCTCATCAATATGGATGCGAAAATAGCTTCAAAAGCCCTAGCGAAACGCTTGGAAAAGACCCTTCCTGAGATTATCCATTTCAATCAAAATGCATTCGTTAAAGGAAGGACTATTTTCGATGCGATCAGGACAATAGAAGACGTAGTAGAGTATACTAAACAGAAGGGCTTGTCCGGAATTCTGCTAGCCGTTGATTTTGAGAAAGCTTTTGACACTCTGAATTTCAATTATTTAATAAGGATACTACACGAATTCAATTTTGGACCAAGCTTCATTCAGTGGATACGCGTGCTGTACGAAAATGCCTCAAGTTGTGTTTTGAACAATGGCTTTTCAACAGGGCCTTTCTTTTTAGGAAGAGGGGTAAGACAAGGCGACCCTCTCTCTCCTTATTTGTTTATAATTGCTTTAGAAGTCTTGGCGATCAGGATAAGAAACGATGATACCATTCAAGGTTTTAAATTTGGTGACGAGAATGTAAAGCTTAATTTATTTGCTGACGATATGACATGTTTCCTAAGTGACAAAGGATCTTATATTAGCCTATTTCGCATCCTCAAAGATTTTGGAGAGTGTTCGGGGTTGAAAGTCAATCACGAGAAGACGGAAGCCTTAGCATTTGGTGACAGTTCCATATGGGAAGATCTATCTAATAAGTATACCCTTCGTAATGTTATAAAAATTCTAGGAATTTATTTCGGTGGTAATGTAAAAGAGAGGGATGACTTAAATTATAGGGAAACTTTAAAGTCTATAAAGAAATCTCTAAATTTATGGAAGTGGAGAGGCTTGTCGCTTTTGGGGAGGATACAGATAGTTAAAACCTTCGCCATTCCTAAACTTATGTTTAGGGCATCAGCCATACCTATTTCTAAAGAACTTCTAAAGACTGCGGATTCTATTTTCTACAGTTTCATTTGGAATGGCAAAGACAAAGTTAAAAGAAATGTCCTCACAGCCACCATAGAGAATGGTGGTTTAAATATGCTTGACATTGACTCAATGGTTCGTACAAAACGTGTTTTCTGCTTAAAGAAATATTTGGAAGATTATTCTAGTCCTTGGAAGTTTTTTCTGGACGAGAAACTTTTATCCGTTGGTGGAAAGTTTGTACTCCACTGTAATCTAGATATTACTAAGCTACCCGTGATGCTGCCGCCTTTCTATCAGCAGTGTTTTGATGCATGGTCTGATTTGAACAACAAAGTAGCACTTTCGTTTCAAGAGATTGTAAATGAAATTATTTGGAACAACAAATTCCTTTGTGTTGACAGAAAATCGGTCTTTAGAAGGGATCTTCTTTCCATTGGTCTATTTAAAATAGCTGACTTACTTTCGTGTGATAATACAACAACATTTAGCTTTACAAATCTACTGCTCAACCCTGAACAAAGTTTTTTTGTGATGAGTATCATTGACTCCATCCCAGCCCATTGGCGCACAATAATAAAAGATTCTTCGTCTCTTCCAATAATTTCTCCAATTTCAGATGTTCCCAAGATCATTATCGATGGAAATTCTCTGACATTTTCTGATGTCTCTTCTAAACAAATTTACCGCCAGTTCCAGGCAAAGAAGCAAGGACTGCCTACTGCTCAAAAAAAATTGTCTGACAAGTACCTTGACTCCGCCTTAGATTGGGAGAGGATCTATTCTCTACCCTTCAGCTCGACTATGGAATCTAAACTAAGGGAATTTCAGTACAAAGTATTAAATTGTATTGTTTTTACAAATGAAAAACTCTTTCGTTTTGGCATTACGCAATCACCACTATGTACTTTCTGCCAAAAAGAGGACGAATCCATCGAGCACCTACTCTTTTCCTGTAAGGAATCTTGTGAATTTTGGAAACATGTATTGTCCTGGCTCCGGGACAATGACATTAATGTTGGAAAATTAAAGGAAGCTGATTTAATTTTTGGGAAGTTTGACACCCAGGACGACTCTACTTTAATCAACCACATTCTTTTATTAGGTAAATACTACATTTACTCTCGGAAATGCCAGAACGCTAAACCTTCCTTAAAAGGTTTCATTGTTAAAACAAAGCGAGTATACTCTATTGAGCTCCATATTGCCAGGAAAAGAGACAAATTAACTTATCATTTAAAGAAATGGAAGAAGTTGATCAGTGTACTAGCTAACTGAAGTATAAGTAAGTGTATAAATATGTATTATTGCGAGTTTGTATTTTTTTTCTAAGTAGCCTTTTCTCGAGTGTGTTAGAGTTATGCATATGCATGTTTTCTTTTGTTTTTTATTTATTTATTTTTTTTCTCTTGTTTGTATGCATGTTTTTTTCTTTTTTTTTGTGTATATGTTTTAAATTTCAATAAAAAAATATTAAAAAAAAAAAACAAAAAAAAAACTTTGTATGGATGTGGATTATTTTAGCCGCAGAAATTCTTGTCATTCGCCGTGCTATAGAAGACAATCCAGAGCTCTATCTGGACGAGTTGCAGTCGTGGTTGGAGTATCAGACGGGTGAAGTGTTTGCAATACAAACCCTCAGCAGAACTGTACAGCAAATGGGATTGACAGTAAAGAAGGTACTGAAAGCAAGAGCTCAGCAGTCAAACTTTCGTAACTCATTATAATTATGTAATAAAGGTTACTATTTAGTTCTCACATTGTTATGGTTGTCCCTTGTTTGTAAATTTGCAGCTTCAAATCATTGCCCGTGAGCGAGATGAACGAAAACGTGCAGAGTTCAGACGATTTACTTCTCAGTTTCAACCGGAACAGTTTCTGTTTGTCGACGAGTCGAGTAAAGATGAAAGAACTACTGCGAATATAGTGCGGTTTTCCGAAACACCCACTTGTTCATATTTATTTCCTGGGGGACGGGCAAAGTTCGAGGGGGTACTCGCTCGGGTATCTCTAGGTCAGGGGTGTTCAGTCTCAAATGATTACCGTGAAGTGAAACTTTGTTGTTGAGTTGATCCATGGCTGGTGCCTCTTTGGGATGAAAATAAACGTTTACCCCTGCCCACAGAACCGGATTCCGATACTTTCCATACATTTCCTGAACATCCCTGCCACTTTTATGTGGGACTACACCATGGAAAATTTAGCAGTGGTATGTAATGGGTTTTCATAAAATTAAGGGATTGTGCCATGGTCCATTATAATATTATTTCAAGCATATTACACATTTTATTAAGATTTTGAAATTTATGAGTAAAGTTGCTTGTCTTGGAAGGCTCTGTTGTTGGATTTTTTTTTTTGAGGTGGGGGGGGGGTGGAGGCAGTAAAAAATCCCTCACACAAGACTTCCCTACAAAGGACAAAGGTTATAGGAAGTGTTTCAATGTGTAATAATTATATAAATTCTGTCTCAGAGGAAATATGGACGCAGTCTTAGAAATACCAGAGTGTCAAAGAGAGGAAACTTCACTCGGGGAACATGCTACAGTGTCCTTGGTGCTGTCTCAACACAAGGTTTCCAAGCTGCACATTCCATTGTTGGTGCATTTGATAAACACAACTTTGAGTTTGCAATGGAACAGTTTGTGGTTCCTCATGTTGGTTCAGTAGCACTGGGAGAACCATGCTCAGTTGTTGTTCTTGACAATTGTCATATCCATTATTCACAAGCTGTTTGTGAAATGATTAGAGCAAAAGGGGGAATCCTTGTTTTCCTTCCGTAAGTTTATATTCTGGAAATTCATTTCACAGTTCATCTTATCAATTTTTTTCCAATACAACAAAACTTCCAGTAATAGAATATTATTAATGTTAATGTCAAACGGTTAGTAGCATCAGTGTGCTTATCATAATTGCTGGGCAAACTCTGAAACAGATTTCATGTTACTTTAGCCCCCTACTCACCTGACCTAAATCCAATTGAGGAGTGCTTTAGTGTTGGGAAGGCATGGCTTCTTAGGAACCCAGATTTATGTCAGAGGTATCCACAAAGGTGTTTTGAGATAGCACTCAGCAATGTAAGTTCTACTGAATTCTATGACATTTATATAAAATTAAAATACATTTGTAGATTCTGTTATATTCTGTGGTGGTACCTTGAGATAGCACTTGCAGACACAATCTCTCATTTGGAGAAAAAAAGCTAAAATTATATCATTGCAAGCATATCCATAGAAATCCAGTTTTTTACCTGTAGCAAGGCTGTTGCCTAACAATATTTCAAGGAGCCGAGAAGGGCAAAAGCCAAAACGTTAGGAGCCCAACAGGTAATGTTTTTGGAGCTGCTGCAAAAATTTAGGTGCCCAAAGGACTTTCGTGAGTGCCTCAGTCTGCTGGGCTCCTGTTAGGCAGCAGCCTTTTGTATAATGTGTATCAACATAGGTTGTTGGTATTCTGGTATGGCTGAGTTCGCATATTGTGTTCAATGCATGATGTAAGAACTGCAAGTTTTCAAAACAGACATGCACAATAACTGTTATAGACTCCAACAATATTGTAAAGTGTAAGTGTTGCATTTGTTTGTTTACCTCCAGATTAAATCAACATTAGGTTGTATAATCAAATTTGGTAATAGTAATAATAATCATTTCTTATTTCACTGGTCACTATAGTAAGTTTCATTTTTGTTTCCAGATATCTGCTGAAATATGTGCTTCCCTGATACAAGACTGTGGCTATGTGTAACAATACTTACAATAGGAACTAATAGTGTTTCAAGGTATGGTACTGTAGCTGCTCAGACAGTAGTTGTCAACAAGTTTACTGATAAGGAACAAATGTGTTAGAATACCCCAGTGGTTTCTTCCTTTCGAGGCAGGAATTGACAGCTACTCATGATTCAGTAATAACAGTGTTGAGGCATTTTTGTAAATTTTTCCCTTACCCAAACCGAAAGCCCCCTCCCCATAAACATAACATTAAAAGGGAGTGGGTCGGGTGATTTGAAATTATCCATTCGGGGCAATTATTTGAAACAATAGAAATAGCATGCATTTAAAAATTGTGTATCTTGTGAACTGTCTAGACTATTTTTGACATCAATATATTGTAACTGTTGACACTGCACTGTGATGGACCTGAGCAATGTGTAGTAAAGTGAAGTGTGTGGAGTCTAGATTGCAGTTAGAAATATAAGAAAACAAGCACATAACATGGCAAGCATTTATTGAACATATCTGATGTACACAGCCATGACAGCCTGAGAACAAACAATATTAAAGGTTTCTTTCTCAAACAAACAGTACTGGAATAATTACTATTCTAGCTTCAGATTTAAACTATCACCATACTGATGGCCAAGCTACTTAAATTTTGGATTTAGGTGCAACCTCAGCTACCAGTATACCACAGATTAGTTCAGTTGAACTATTTGCAAATATTTGAATTGGTCATTGCTAGTAATAGATGTGGACATGATGCATAATAAATAACCCAACTAATGTAAACATTTCTATCCCTCTAAGGGAGGATTTGAACATGAAAATCTTCAAGAAGAGAAATTGGTTACAATATGTCTGTTACAAATATACCCGTGTGCTTTCAACCTGTACAATTCAGTTACAAGCCGGTGGCGATCTGATGTATCATTTACCCCCAATGATAACATGATTTGCTGTCCTAGATGTGGGTGAATAAGAGCCTCCAGCACTGGGCCATCAACCTGGTTACTCTCAAACATGCTGCAGTGTTGTGGAAGTCCAATAGACCTCAGGACATCTAGGCACTCACCAGTAGTTAGCTGATTTAATTCTGCAAACATATGAATTGGCAAGTGTGTGAAATATTTGGCATAATAACTAGAGTCTGGAAATATCACATCAAACCTACATGGAATAAGAAAAAAATATCCTACTTGAAACGAAGTAGTCTACCTTTTCTGCCTTGCTCTGGAAACAGTGTTGGTTGTGCTGATAAATTGCTTGGAAACTGCATGAAGAGACAAAGTTCATAAGACTCAATGAAGCAAACATGAGTTGCATAGTAGACCGTTAGACTGTTATTTTAAAAGGATGTGTTCAATAAGTACCAATTAACGTTTAGAGTAAAATGTGATGTGATCCCCACAGGCTTTCATGGGAAATTTATTGAACGGGTAAAAGGACCTTTTCCCCAGGCCTTACAGGAAGGGGGTACTACCCAAACATTTGAGTGGGGGTGTGCATTGCACATCTTGGAACCTAAATACCTACCAGCAATTTTCACAGCTTACTTTGGTCTTCATTGTCTAAAAAGAACTAGTAGTCCTTGCAAGCTCCTTTTGGACAATAATTAAGTTCAGAGTAAATTGTGAAAATTGCTGGTAGGTATTTCATGCTGGCTGCCTCAAAGTTTCCCATGTCACTCTCAAGAGCTGTAAGCTACAAAATGACTGTCCTTGACTGACTCATTGGAGCAAATGCATTGTTAAACATACTGAAATTTTCCTGAATTATTGGATAGGCAGGCCAGTAATGCTGTCTCGTCATTTCACTGCGTTGTTGCTGTTGCATGAACATCATTTGCAGCAAATGGTTTGTTGAACTTGGAAAGTCAATCTTCACAGTTGGAGATTTCTTCATTTTTGGCAGAACAGACACTGCATCAATATGCTCCTCCCACACTGGCTCTTCATTGATGCCTGCTGAGTTGTCACTGATTATCTCATCCGTCCACAACTTGAGATGCTTTGTTCCATACCTCCACAGGGTTCCTCTCTTTTCCAGATCTTTCACCAATCCAACATGGATGTCATTCCATGACTCATTTTCGGCACTCTTTCCACTGAAAGAACTTCCCATATCAAGTCGCCTTTTCTACCATTTCCTGAATTACTGGTTTTATCAGGGCTTCCTATAACAGAAAGCATAATAATTATTAGGAAATTAAAGGGTGTGATGAATTATTTGTCACGGTATGACAGTAGTTTTGACATACTGGAGAAGTAATTTTTCAAAAAATTATGGAAAGAGCATTTAAGAATATTTTTTTAGCTAGAAAGCAAAATCTAGGCTACTATAGAATGGATTGTAACATGGACACAATTATCCCCTTGATGCCCCTCCCACTCAGCCGGAGACAACATCGACCACCAGCGAATCTGTTTGGGCATCTTTATTGAATAACCGAGAGGGCCTGAGGCCTCGAGAGGAGACCCCAGGGAGGGAGGGAGGGTGAACAAACGACCCGAGAGCGAACAAATGAATAGCAAAGATATCAGATAACAACTTGTGATGACAAGAACAACCTAGATAGCGAAATGCGAGGGCCTGGGTCTAATTAAGTTATTCCTAGGAATATCATGGATACCATCCCTTATTCCTTGAGTTACAGAATGTTTTGTTCAGAAAAAAATCTCTTTACCTAGCCAAGGAGGTTTCTTTTAACCCATGTGCACCCCTATAAGGGGTACTGCAGAGCTTAGAAATTCAGTTTTCAAGAGAGTATGGATACCTGTATTTTCTGGCTAATCACACCATACAATATCTCTCAAGAAGGGCGGATGCCTTACTACACAATAAAGGTGAGTATTCTTTTGCAGTAACTTGCATGTACATGAGCCATTTAGTAACTTTGAGCACCAAATTTGCATTGATTTTGTAAGTGTTGTTTATATAAAGAGATCCATTTTTTCACAGAATTCCTATTTTTTTGAATATTCAAACTCCAAAAAAGTATGACCATAAACATTTTGTCATGACACTACAGAATGCTACAACTGAGTACAGGTCAAAATAAATGGTACTCTTTACTTTTAGGGGACTGACTTGATTGATTTTTACCTTTCAGGGTATGGAATATGAAATATTTTGTGGTCCTAATTTAGATTTATACATGCCATTATATATTTGTCATTACTTGATGTGCTGCTATGTGCAATCATGTAGGTCCCCTAAAAAGCAACAAAAGCCAAACTAATGTGTGTTTGTTTTTACTAAGGGGTACTACAATTAAGATTAAGTTAAAAGCAATAATACCTGAAGATTTCTCAAGGCTTACTGTGTGGCACGCAAGATGTAAATCACCTTTATATTCGTCTTTGCAAGTCTGCAAATCTTCTTTGGATTTTAGGCTCACGAGTTGTTTTTTTCCTTTTCGAAGCCAGTATAAGCCCTTAGATGGGTTAAACATTTTTTTGTTGTCTTCATAAGTTCTCAGAAGGCAAGTGATATCTTCAATATTTGAATCTGAACAAACTTTATGCAGAACATCAGCATGCCCCAAGACTTTCAGGTCTGGTCCAAGTCCATGCACATAGATGTCAAATGTGGTGGTACGCTCACGAAGTCTGGGGGACCTGCGAGGAGTTGGGGCTTGATCTGTTTGGAATTACAGGGAAAAAGTTATTCAACGAAAACAATTGGTTTTTATGATGCAGCACATTGCTTTCATGTCAAAAATGTCAAAAAATGTCAAATGTTTGTTTATAGTGGTCATGCACTTAGCTACACCTAGCTAGTTCACAGACATGCCACTCAAACTGAAGGAAACAAAGATATTCATAAGCTCAGATTAGTCACACTTTACATCAAAATGATAAAATTTTCCCTCAAGTGTTCAAACAAACCTGTCAAAATTGACCGGTCAGAGGGATAAGGTTTTGGAGATATCCAGAACAATCAAAGTCAAGGTAAGGGTTATCAGCAGAAGCCTAAGGCTGAGGCTGACAACTCTTACAACGATCTTGATTATAATTTTTCTGGACATCACAAAAATCTAATTTTATACTTGTTTTATTATACACTGAACGAAAGGCGTTGCCATGTCGTCTTGGGAAAGGCAATTTTCTTTCACAATGCCTCTCTCCATCCAAATGTATAAATGGCCGGTTTTCACGGTTTTCGCACCATCTTGACTGGTAGGCAAAGCGGTCAGAAATTAGTGTTTGTATGGGAATCCGATGGCAAATAACTTTTTCCAAAATTTAATTTTACACAATTTATGAATCACGATGTTTAAATATTAAGTAGAAGATTGTATTCACCAAGTTTGAAGAATGTAGGCTGGATAGAAGATGCTCAGTTAATTTTTCTAATTTTCATACATTTATCTGTAATTTTTTCCTGCCCCGCCCCTTCTACCCTGCCAAATTTACAGACAAATGTATGGAAATTAGAACAATTAATCGAGT
>JAEMPF020036972.1:0-11465 GCA_022496165.2 Catalaphyllia jardinei | reverse complement strand
TTTTTTAGTGATGTTCCTTGATCTTCTAGATCCTCTGATTTCTTCAAGAACACTGACAAGTTGAGACGTGTACATAAATTAACCATGCTGTGCACACATAATAATGATATCATCAACATTTATGAATTAGTGCAAAACAAAACAAAATACCTGACCGGGGTTTTAAATTTTCTCATTTGTTGGTTTGAAGAACAGTAGAGAAGGAAAAACAAGACAAATTATTTTTGAAATTTACACTGCATAACCACAATCTTGCACTAACCATTTAAGTCAATTTCAGCCAGTGATTTTCCAGCAAATTTTCTTGTTTCCCCTTGATCAACAGTGAGAAGTAACTTGCTCACTTTCGCAATTTCAATGGTAGATTCATGTAGACGATAGAAGTCCCTGTGCACTCGGATATCATGACCAAGGTGTCGCGTACCTGAGAAATGGTTGCAATGTACTTTCTGAGTTTGGTACTTGTTATATTTGTGGGGTTTGAGAGAGGTGGGTCACACTCCATAGCAAATTTCCACAGGCAATCCCATGCTCTCATGTGCCCCAGGGACTGCCTGCTTGGTCTGGCAAAAATAAACTGGTTTTCATCTGCAATCCCCACAGCTTTCCTTGTCTTGTTGAGGAGATCGATGCTGCTTTCACCTCAGGTGTCAAAATTACAGGTACCTTCCTGCCCCTCTTACCTCAAATCTCAACCATGTCTAATCTGTTTTAAGGTTAACATAATAAAACCATAATTTATATTTGTTCAAACAATATTTTACAAACAAAGAAAGGAATAAAATAGGGAAATTTTCTCTATAAATTGCCCAAAATCTGAGTAGCATCAGAAGGACAAGTCATTATGCTAAACATTTTCAAGACTGATTTATGTTCCCACCGTGTTGCAATCATGGGGGTTGCTCAAAATTCCAAGGCAGTAAACTTAAACTGGGTATTCCAGAGAGCAAAGAGGGTTCAAACCAGTAAACCTACAGTACTAACAGGGGAGTATGGATATTTCTTCGAACAAAACAGTGTAAAATATCCTTATTGAAATCAAAACTGAAAATGGCTATCTCTGTTCTAATATAACTCATATATTAAACTAAAATGGAATAATTTTTCATGACAAATTGCCTTTAAAATTGAAAAAAAAAAGTTAGGCAAGATCTGTCATCATAAAACCAATGCCAACCACAGGTGCAGCCAGTATCTCAGCACTTTCACCACTAATATCATCATTTTTAAGTCATATCTTTTTTAAACGAAAGAAATGGAGCTGGCACTTTTACTTAGGACTCACATAATATAGGACAAAATTAAAGAACCAAATAACAACCGGTAATGTCACATAAGTTACACATGTTCCAGATAGGTACATGATTAACTAGATCTACTGGATAAGTTCTAAAATATTTATTAATGTTACGTTAAAGTTCATAGTGTTCAATGTAAAGTGATGTTTAATACAAGTATTCATTTTTGTAATTTTGGAGGTTATCCTTCCTTTATTATTTTAGATAAGTCCTCTATGAAAATTGATCATTTATTAATTTTATCAGTTAACTCCATGGGCTTAATTAGTATCTGACTTGCCTTTTCGATAATTCTCTTTCAAAGCCACTTAGTGATGCCATGATTTCAGGATTATTATAACTTGCTTCCAGTCAGGTCTGTGATGATAACTCTCTGTAAGCATATTTGATGCTTCTCCACCCCTCCTCTTATTGAAAACAACCAGTCTGGCGAGAGTTGCTTGGGCAAGTTGGCTCCACGCTTCTAGTTGAGGTTGTTCTGCAAGGATCTGTGTGCTGGAAGAAATCTTTGACTGGAGACTCCTTCTTAGTTTCTCAAGATCTTCTGCAAGGGGTAATAACTTTGTTAAATTTACTTGCTCCTAAGGTACTGAGAGAATGGTGGGAAACATGATGGCTCCACTCAGAATCTAAAAGTTTTTCAAAAGTGTCAGCACCCTCTTGCAGGTCTTTGTCTTTTCTACGGAAGGCCTGGTCCCGAAGAATAGAAACACACTTTTTTAGTGAATGACCAATCTTAAGAGACAATGAGAGGGTAGCAACTCTCTGAACACCTTGAAACTGAAATTTTGAAAGGCTTTTAACAGCGCTGACAACAACATCAAATTTCCCTGGCTTGATGAAATCACTGAGCTGGGCATTTGGACTGAAATCTGCAGTATGAAGTTTTGTCAGGAGCCTGTCAAGTTCCCTCATTTTTTTGAGAAGTAAGGTGCTGTTGCTTTTCGCCATGCTGTTCAACAAATATCAATCCAACTTCCTTGATAAGCCAGTCATTCTTAGCTATTAGGGAAACTTCATCTCTTTTCATAGTTGTGAAAAGTCGGCTTAACATACTGTTGTTATCACTAGAACAGTAGGGTTAAGCAACAACAACTTTGCCTTTGCTTGCACCTTCTGATATTTTGAGGCATCAGGATTGCCATCTTTTGGCTGTGCACCACAACTTTTGATGTGTTTCCATAATTCCTGCCGTTTGAAGAAGCCCAAGCAATAATTGCATGGGAGATAATAAGGAATGCACTTTTCAGCAGAGGAAGGGCATCTCTTGAGAATAAGCTCCCCTTTTCCAGTTTCTAATACAGTTACATTGTGGTGATAGTTACCCAGTAACCTTAGCTTCTCAAGATGGTTCTTTCTTGTAGGAGATCCTTTATTGAAAGAGAGGTGTTTCTTGCTCAAATCCTTTTTAATGCACACTGGTCGAAAGGTACGCAGGAAAGATCATGTAACTAACGAACACATTAGCATATCTGACATAATTAAGCGAGCATACATTAGTCACATAACATCCCCCTTCCTTTGGGATGACAACTTGAAAGCAACAATCACAATAACATAATCAGTGTTCCTTAATCAAAACGTCAAGTCCAGTTTCTAACAAATGTTCAGAATCCTTAGTGCAAGTAGTCCTTAAGGTAGGCAAGTTCTCTGATGGTCCTTTTGGGGCGCTGTGCTACAGGAGCATGTACTACTTGCTGGTTGGGCCCCCGACTGGACCGGTGCTTCCTGGGTGCTGCTGGCCCCAGCTTGAGCCTTTTCCTGATTCTTGTTTGGAGTGTCCAACAGCGTCTGTTCAGAGGTTTGTTGGACTGGTGGTGTCCGCTGTGGGGACCTCTGTGGTATGGGCTGCTCGCAAAGGTCTCTCCTGTTCCTTCGGTAGGTCCTTTTCTCCGTCTCGACTTCATAGGAGCGTTCGTCATGTCTTTTCCTCAGCCGTGGCCTGTTCCCATACTCTTTTTCCTAGATGGAATGGTCTCATCCTGACCTGAGCTCCTTCTTCTAAGGGGGAAAGGTCATGCGTTACCCTGTTGTAATACAGAGCTTGCCGCGCCTGCTTTGCCTGCGTCTTCCTCTTTACTGTTTCAGCTTGTACACACTGCAGCTTTAGTAGCTCTTTGGTTGTCGGGAGTTGTGTCTTACAACGCCGGCCAAGAAACCGTTGGGCAGGACTGGTCCCCATTGACTCAGTAGGGGTGTTTCTATGCGCCAGTACTGCAAGGTAAAGGTCACCTTTGGTGTCTTTGGCCTTTCGCAGAAGTCATTTCGCCTTTTTGACAGCTGCTTCTGCCTTGCCATTTGTCTGTTGGTGTCCAGGACTTCCTGGTCGGTGCTCAAAACCCCATTCATTGGCAAAGTTACTGAATTTCTTGCAAGCAAACTGTGGGCCATTGTCACTTATGACGATGTCTGGTATGCCTTGTCTCGCGAAGTGGCATTTCAGCCTCTTTATGACAGTGCAGGCTGTTGTGTTAGGAAGGTGGTCGATTTCCCAGAAATTTGAGAAATAGTCAACAACGATCAGGTAGTCCTGGCCATTGATGGTGTACAAATCTGTACCAATCTTCTCCCATGGGCGTTCTGCAATTTCATGGCTCATCAAGGACTCTCTGCCGCCTCACCTCATATTTGCTACACGTCTCGCATTGTGAGATGTACTCCTTTAGCTTGGCGGTCATGCTGGGCCAGTACATGCACTCTCTAGCTCTCCTCAAACAGCCATTTATGCCGATGTGTGAGCTGTGAAGGCGTTCTTTCATCTTTGGCCGCATCTGTTTCGGGATGAGGAGTCGCTCTCCTTTGAAGATAAGACCATCATAGATGCTCATCTCGTCCCTGAAGCTGAAGTAGGGTGCAAGTACTGCTGGAAGTTCTTGCTTTTCCTCTGGCCAACCAATCTGGATGACTTCCTTTAACTGCTGCAACACGTCATCATTACGGGTGCTGGTCCTAATCTCCTCCAGTCTTTCATCAGTCATTGGCAGTAGTTTGACTGTGTTTACACGTTCAAATTCCCCTTGGGTATTTGTAGTGGTTGGAAGAAATGCCCTGCTGAGGGTGTCTGCGAGGTACATCTCTGGACCTGGTTTGTAGACAATACTCACGTCATACTTCTGAATCTTCAACAGCATCCCTTGTAATCTCTTGGGTGCGCTTCGGAGTGGCTTGTTGGAGATGGCTGCTAGCGGCTTATGATCGCTCTGAACTGTCACTGAGCGACCATAGACGTACTGGTCAAATTTCTGTAGCGCAAATACTACTGCCAGCATCTCCTTTTCAATCTGTGCATAACGTGTTTCTGGGTCTGTCAAGGCACGGCTTGCAAAGGCTATAGGTTGCCCATTCTGCATGAGGGCAGCCCCAAGTCCCTTTTCACTTGCGTCGCATTGCACTGTGAGTTCCTCACCAGGGTTGTAATACTTCAACAACGGTGCCTCTGTCACAAGCTCTTTGACCTTCTCAAATGCTGCCTCGTGTTCATGTTGCCATTGCCATGGTACATCTTTACGTGTCAACTGCTGTATGGGTTCTAGCACCTCTGCCAGCCGTGGCAGAAATTTTGCAAGATAGTTCACGAACCCGCAGAATCGCCTGACAGCTTTGACATTGTCTGGCTTGGGCATGTTATGTACGGCCTTGATCTTCTCTGGGTCAGGTCTCAGGCCATCTGCTGTGACCAGGTCTCCCATGTAGAGTATCTCTTTACATAGCAGCTTTAGTTTCTTCTTGTTGAGCTTCACTCCTTGCTCTCTGCACCGCTGTAAGAACTGATGCAGCTTGTTGTTGTGGTCAGCGGTCGCTTCCTCATCTGTCTCCCCTACTCTATAAACGACCATGTCGTCGTGTACTGTCAGCAGGCCATCTAGTCGGTCAAGTACTTGGTTCAGCCTCTTTTGGAACATCTCACTGGCCACCCTGACTCCAAATGGAAGGCGTTTCCACCGGTACCTGCCGTAGGGTGTGTCAAGGGTGTGTGTCACCCCACTGCGCCTAGCAGTGGGGTGAGATTCTCCTTGACAATGATGAACTCTATGGAGTACTTCTTTTGATTCCTAGGATTGCGTATAGTCACGCGGCAGATTCCTTCAGGTTTAAGTTCAGTCTTATTCCACATCTGCAAAACACGTTTCGTCGGCTGGATATCTTCTTTGTTGACGTATTTGCTTGGCAAAACATTTACGGTTGCACCGCAGTCGATATGGAACTTAATGGGCTTCTCGTTGATAAGCATCTGTGCGTAGATTTCACGTTCCGAGACGCTGTTGACAGTTCCTGTCATCTCTGGTTTCGAGGTCACGCAATACAGTAATTCTTCCTCGCTGGTTTCGTCTTCTTCAAATTCAACATTTTGTGTTTTCTCTCTTGCTCTGCACTGGGACGCGAAGTGGTTTTTTTCCACATGCTCCACAAATGAGGCCCCAAGTGGCGCAATTGGTTCTGCCTTTGCGATGTTTTCGCCCACAGAAATCACATAGCCTGTCACTTGTGTTGTCATCGTTAAGGTTTCCAGTTCGGATTATCTCGGCCCGTTTGCTTCGGGTATTTGCGCTCTGGTTTCTTCGGTCTCTCCATCTTCACCTTATGGACATCTTCAGGTTCCTGTGTAGTCTGATCCATATTCTTAAGCTGCGTGTTCAAGACTTCGTCGCTTTTCGCGATCTCGATGCACTTTTGCAAAGTTAGTTTGCCTTGACGCAATAGGCGTTTGCGCGTTCCTCCATCACATAGGCCAAGGACGATTCGGTCGCGGATGAGTGTGTCGTGTAAACACGTGCAGAAATTGCATGTTTGTGCAAGTGTCCGTAGTTCTCCTATGTAGTCATCTATGGATTCTCCTTCCTTTTGATCACGGCTATTGAAGACGTAACGCTTGTACGTTTTGTTCGTCTCACCGATCGCAAAATTGTCAAATTGTTTGATTATCTAGGACAGCTTGCGCCGGTTTTCGTCGCTGAGGTCAAAGCTGTTGTAAATCTTGACCGCGTCAGGTCCTACTGAGTAAAAGAATAATGTCACTCTGTATTCCTCCATCTGCTTGTCGAGCTGTGCTACGATGGAGTAGTTCTCCCATTGCTGTTTATAAACTTTCCAGTTTACGGCCTTGTCTTTCGCCGACAGTTTTAGGCCAGTGGGCGGTTGTATGCCCTGCATCATCGGCGGGAGAATTTGCTGTGAGGGGTTTCCACTCGAAGATGGCGGTGGATCAGGCATCTGTACGGTTTCAGGATTCGTTTCTGCGTACTGAACAGGTTCAGGGTTCTTTTCTGCGCTCGAACTCAAACGGTGTGAAGGTTTGACAAGCTCCCACCGCTGCCACCATGTTTCGTGCTCAAATCCTTTTTAATGCACACTGGTCGAAAGGTACGCAGACAAGATCATGTAACTAACGAATAAATTAGCATATCTGACATAATTAAGCGAGCATACATTAGTCACGTAACAAGAGGGCAATGGCCACTTCCCTTTCAGACTGGTGTTTCTATTTGCCACAATAATAACAGGCCTGCTTCTTATCATAAACTCTTCCCTTGCCTTCTTTTTTCTGAGTACAACGTACCAGCACTGAAATGATACATGAAGAGGATTAAATTAATTTCTACCTCTTACTCTCAACCATTAATTTTATTCTCACTGATTCATCTGCTTGAAATTCGTTCTCTAAAAAAAAGCAAATTTGTGATTTTCTTGAAAATTGTTACATGCAAGCTGTTTCAAGCAATGTAAAGAAGAAATGTACTCACTGGCTAACTCAGGTTAAAATAATCATTGATCACTAGTATTGTCCCACATTTTTTGACAATACTGATCATTGTTCTTGAAAATTAAGCCTGAATGTAGGCTCCCACCCAGACATTCTTTTTTAGTGGGAAGGAATGTGTGATGAAGCTCTAAGAATGTCTGCGTGGGAGGCTAGCCTGAATGACGAGCGACAAAAAATTAACAAAATTATTGGACAAGCTTGAGCAAAATAACAACCAATATTAATTATCAGATCAATTATTATTATTATTATGGTGAAGTTGAGGGCCGAGGAAAATAATATTGATCTGCAAAACAGTGACAAAATTATGATATTTTGCGATAACCAAGTTCAATAATAATATTATTATTTTATCATTCGGCCACCAAGTTCGTTTTCTGCCAAAAGTGTGGTTTCATTTATGCATGAGCAGAATATTATTTGCAGCCACATTCATGTGTATGAGCAGTCACCATTATTTGTTAGCAGTTATTTGCAGGTCACATGGATGAAGGCTCTCAGCCAATGAAAAGGAATAAAAATTTGCAATCAATGATAATAATAACCACTATAATTAAGTTTGTCCTACAAAACAGTTGCCTTTAGATCAACTTTTGCATCACTTCTCTTCAATTTTAAAGAAACAATGTACCTCCTCTCTTGTGTTTTCTGTTTGTGCGGGGCAACACTGCCTCATCCTCTCGTTCAGATGACTCTTTATGACAATCTTCAGCAAGACAATACTTGTGATTACTTGACCTTACTAAACCTTCTGAAATCTCTTTAGAGCAACTTGGTTTACCTTCAAGAAAGATGACACAGAAACGGTTTTGCATTTAAGGCACTATATCAAAGACAAAGGCCTGGATAATATATCTGCCAACTGTGATTGACAACCCTGTCAACGTAATAAGTCAACCGGCTAGTATTGTAGCCATGGTTAGATGATGTACATAAAACAAAATTGTCAAAAGCCTTTATAGTAAATATGATGAAACTGAAACATCAAAGGG
The DNA here is from genome assembly GCA_022496165.2 of Catalaphyllia jardinei. Classification (NCBI taxonomy): domain Eukaryota; kingdom Metazoa; phylum Cnidaria; class Anthozoa; order Scleractinia; family Caryophylliidae; genus Catalaphyllia; species Catalaphyllia jardinei. The sequence goes on along the minus strand of JAEMPF020036972.1, from coordinate 3,414 downwards.
GCAGTTAATGAATAGTCACTAGATCCATGAGCTTGATTAAACCAAGCTATGAAAACACTAATATTGAAAACAGGGGGCTGGAGCAAGCAAAACACTGACAAATGATGAAATTTTGCGATGCCAAATTCAATAATGTTCTATCATTCGGCCACCAAGTTCGTTTTCTGCCGAAAGTGTGGTTTCATTTATGCATGAGCAGAATATTATTTGCAGCCACATGTGCATGAGCAGTCACCATTATTTGTTAGCAGTTATTTGCAGGTCACATGGATGAAGGCTTTCAGCCAATGAAAAGGAAGAAAAATTTGCAATGAATTATATTATTATAACCATTATAATTAAGTTTGTCGTACAAAAAAGTTGCCTTTGGGTCAACTTTCACATCACTTCTCCTCAATTTTAAAGAAACAATATACCTCCTCTCTTGTGTTTTCTGTTTGTGCAGGACAACACTGCCTCATCCTCTCCTTCAGATGATTCTATGACAATCTTCAGCAAAACAATGCTTGTCATCGCTTGATCTTTCTAAACCTTCTGAAATCTCTTTAGAGCAACTTGGTTTACCTTTGAGAAAGATGACACTTTAAAGGCACTATATCAAAGACAAAGGCCTGGATAATATATCTGCCAACTGTGACTTTGTAAAACAGACCCCCTAAAAATGGTTGGCCATAGTGACAGTGAACTCTCAACTAACATTCCCACAACAGGTGACCAACAGATCACTGAAAATGTATGGCCAACAATTATTAATGAACATTTAATTTACCCTGGTCTTGTAGAGAAAACTAATTCAGAAACTAGTAAACAGACTACTAGTTTATATTTCGCCATTGCAAAAATGACTAAAACCTCACAGTTATCTCAATACAGTGTATGTATCTGGGTATGGGTAAACATATTGATCAGATTAAAAAGGCTTGTTTACTCGACAATAAACAGTGTTACAAGTACCTGCACTGTTTTCATCATCAGAAGAAGATGAACTGGAAAACATCATTTTTCTCTTCAATTTTTGCCTGCTGTTACCTATAAATTACAACAACATTTGCCTTACCATCTCTCTCTTATTGTCACGACCGATATATTACCCTTTGCATTACGTGCACAATGTTTAATATTGTTCAATTTAGTTAATCAATGCTACCTTTTGCAAGTCCGTAACTTGATCATTATTTTGATAACCTTTGTAACTTGATCAATTTTGGGGAGCCTTAGGAGACATGCTCAGAGTTTTAAACACAGAAAATTAGGAGCTGGAGAAATCATTTTGTCTTTTACAAAACGTAGCTGGAATTATAACGCAAGTTTAACTTAAGTTTATCTTTGTTGCTCATTCTGTTCATTGATCAAACAGTTTTCATTATTTGTAGCTATTCTGTTGCATAATGCGTAATTCTGTAATTTTGTATTTTTCACCGCATGCTTCAGTGGTAAGCAAGGAATAAATCTGTTGTCAAAATCAGACTGGAAGTGTGCGGTTGAACTTGGCGCACTCTGGATCAATACTTTCCGCAAGGACTTGGTTCGGGAATGCGACACTTATTACAAACATTCAATTCCTTTATACACTGCAGCAGATGTTTCAATAAATTTGGTGGTAAGAGTAACTTTAAATAGGGCCCTATTTGATTAAATCTAGATAGCACTCCTCTTTCCATCCCTGGCAAAAATCCAAGTTGGTCACAATATTCAACTTGACAACCATGTCAATGTAATAAGTTGACTTTGATGCTAGTGTAGACTGGCTAGTATTGTAGCCATGGTTAGATGATGCACAAAATGAAGTTATCAAAAGAGGTATGTAGTAAATTATGATGAAACTGAGCTTAGCACTCCTCTTTCCATCCCTGCCAAAAATCCAATGTTCTAACAGGAAAAACATCATGTCCTCTTTTGTTTCCCATACGTTTAGCAGGCTAGCTGCAAAATAAACATCGTTCACCAAAATCAAATGTTGGTTCACTGGAACGCAGGGTACGACTTGCACTAGAGGCTGTTTCTTCATCAGCAGCCGTATGTTTCTTGATGTAGGAACAAATAACCTTTACATGACAGTATTTCTGCCTGCATTTTTGATGTACATGCTGTCCTGCAAAAGTTTGGAGTGTGTTGCCACGTAGTTTACTTGCATTGTTGATGCCATCGCTTGCTTTTTGCTTAAGTTCCACTGTTTCGAGGCTATTGGTTGATAATTCCTTGCAAATTACACAATACTCCATTGTGTGATGTTAACCGGACAATGAACCACATCTTTAACCATCTATGCTTTACCTTCACACAACATTTTTCACTAAAGTACCACTCTGGACGTCCAACAAAACGTTTCTACCAATACTCGTCTAAATAAATGTCTACTTGTGAAGCGAAGAACTTTGTTAGTTTGAAGGCCAGAGAATCATCCAGAGCAGTTGTACGTAGCAAGAATTTTGCAAACCAAACAACCGAGAGTCTTAAGAGTCACTGATACACGTATATACTTATTGATAGAGAACTACTAATTAAAGGAAAACTGTTGTTTTCCAGTTCTCAAAATAAAATTTCTTCGATATGATCAAAAAGTTGTTCAAATCTTTACATTTATGCACATGCACGTATTTTGTTTTCCAATTACGCCTATTGTTTTTAGCTGTTTGCTGTAAAAATTTATGCATATATTTTGAATAAATCGCGCGGCAGCCATTTTGAATTTAGAAAAAAAATTCAATCATAAAACTGTAATTTCACCATTTTATCCTTCAAAACATTTGGTAGACTTTTGACATGTTATTTATAGACATCAGTAGAATAACTTCCGGCAGAAATAAATTCTGTTGCAATTACTTCAAGGTTCGGTCTTTTTTTTCTCGTAGAATGACTAGACTACATCAGTTTTGGCCAAAAGTAAACAATATTATAATTTGTTAATTCAGCTAAAAGCTACATTACCAAATGCTGCAAAAAAAGCTGAAGGATAAATTTAACATTGAATACGAGGATTTACCTGAGCTTTACCTTCTAACAATAAAAAGTTTACATAGAAAAATCTGTAAGAGATTTTCAGTTCAAGGTACTAAACTACATAACTTGTACAAATATTCTTTTGAAGAAATTAGGAGTAGTAGTAGTAGATTCTGACATTTCTTTTTGTAACTTAAGTAGAGAGGAGATAGAACATATGTTAATTGTTCTGTCTCACAAAATTTTTGGAATGATTTTTAGTGGTATTGGTTTTGTAACACAAAGGAAACTTATATTATCTCTAAAAGATATTATTGTAGGGGTCTTTGGGTAATGGTAATGATTTTATGAATTGCTGTATTTTGGTTGGAAAATCGTTAATTTATCATTGTAAAAGAAATAATGTGAAACCTATGAAGTAACAGAGAATTAACTCTGAAGTGTAAATTTTAGTGCTAATTTAACCCATGAATA
>JAEMPF020032225.1:0-11466 GCA_022496165.2 Catalaphyllia jardinei | reverse complement strand
GCCAAGTTGAAACATTTTTGAGCTGGTCATTGAGATGGGAGGTAAGTGCATCCAGGTCACTGTGTTAAAAAAATATACTAGTGTCACCAGCAAATAATATAAATTTGAGTTCATTGGAGCAGGCTGGGAGATAATTGATATAAAGAATGAAAAATAGAGGGCCTAGTATGGAGCCTTGCGGCACACCACAAGTTTGTCTTAAAGCATCGGATTTAGTATTGCCAATTTGGACAAATTCATACTTCATGCTTCCAATTTTGATAGTAATATTTCATGGTTTAGGGTATCAAAGGCTTTAGACAAGTCAAGAAATATACCTGCTAAATATTTTTGGCAGTCAATGGCATTAGCAATTTTGTTCACAAAATTAATCAAAGCATGGGAAGGAGAGTGGCCAGGACAGAAGCCGAATTGATGTTTAAACAAGAAGTTTAAAAAAACTTAAAACTGCGCTCTTTTAACTCTTTGGGGCTCACAAAAACATTACACAATATGTAGCTCTGGATTTTAAGTATATTTGGACAAGTCAACACTTGAGATTATAAGTTGCGTGATTGATTCCACATTGCGATCGCTCTCATTTGTCACATAATGAAAGTGAACGGGTCACCTCACAGCTCTTACAAGGTCTCACCTGATTGAAGACCACCCTTGAGGTTTAACAAAAGAACAAACAGAAACAATGGACCCTAGCCCTAAAACAAAAGGGCTGCGACTCTATCCTCACCAATGAAATTTAGAGCTTGTAGGAGCTGCAAGGCTACCCAAGTGAACACTACAAGTTGCGTTGCAACAATCTTACTATCTCCCTTTTGTTAAAACTAATTACGGCAAGTTTAATATTCGGTTTCAGGGTCCCTCTATATGGAATTGTATTGATAAAGACATAAAATTATCATCCAAAGTAATGTTTAAGAAAAAAATTCCAGCCCAATATTTAAAAAATACTAGCTTCACCTCAATTCAATATATTTAAGGCTGTTTTGCTCTATCTTACAATTTATTATTGTTTTTTATATTCCTCCTATTATACTTTACCTTTTATATTTCAATGTCTTAGTTTAAGTTTATCATTACTTCTATTTTCTTTTTTTTTTGTGATGTATATGTGTGTGTATGTGTGTCCCACCTAAATGATCCTAAACAAATTGTAATACTGGCTGCCTGCCCCTTTTAACTTTTTAGTTATTTCAGGTAGCCAGACCCCCTATATCTATCTCTATCTATTTGAATAATTTATCTGCATGTACCTAGGTTTATGGGGTAAATAAATTGTTGTTGTTGTTGTTGTTACATGATTCAATGATTACATTTTTGGCATTGCGTGATTTGTAATCCAAGAGTTTTGTGACATCAGGGTTACCGCCGTCATCTACATTCTCGTCCCCACAGCCCATGATCCTTCTGGCCTGTGACAGGGATCGAGAGCTCTGGCCGGACCCAATTTTCCGAGCATGTGCAGAGTATTCGTTTCCAATTCTCAAGCAATCGGATTTGCTAGATTTGACAATAAGTCCATGAATCGCGGACTTCCGGTGTTGGACCAAACCAGAGCTCTCGACCCCTGCCACAGGCCAAAAGGATCGTGGGCTCAGGGACGAGAATGCGTCATCTACTGTCTACTGTTACATAACAACCGACTTTCATTACGCCAAATGTGACTCTCGTCTTTCAGCATATGGAGGTGTTTTGTTACAAAGGGTTGGTATTGAGAAAAATGTCAATACACATTTTGGCCTAAATTTTAATAAACTTTGTAATAAAAATAACTGACCTGAATGCCTTGTTGTCTTTTCTATAGTCATCTTGCGTTTCAACGCGATCCTAACCTTTTAAGCGACTTATCGCTTTTTAGTAAGTAAGTAGGTAAGTAAGTAAGTATAAGTAAGTAAAATCTTTATTTAAACTCGGTTAAAAATCTTCAGTTATACTAATAGTATTTTAATTACGATTATTTTTAAAAATTAAAATAACTATAAAAACTGATTTACAAGATTGCTGAGTGGGAATCGGATGTTTTAAGTGCACGGTTGATATTCTTCTTAAACTGCCCAATTGATCTAATCGCCCTAATATTTTAAGGAAGAGAATTGCATAGTAAGGCACCACTATAGCCAAAGCTACATTTCAAATAGTTGGTACGCGGCTTGGGTAAGTTTAACTTACGGAAAGAATCACGCATGTCATAGTCTGTGTGTCGCTCACTGAATAAATCTTGCAAGTAGACTGGGGCTAACCCGTTCAGGGATTTAAACAGCATCAAAGCTTTCTGTGTTCGTCTTCTTAATGATAGCTTGTCCCACTTCAAAGTTTCAAGAAGCAGACTTGAGTTTACCTCACAGTCAGCTGCCTCAAAGCACCTATTGCCGAGGATATCTTTCTGTATAGTTCTTTAATTGATGTGATTAGACCATGAAAGTCGGTCACTGATCAATAATTAAACCTAATGATTTGGCATACTGAACCCTGCAAATTGGATGGCCATCTAATTGGATATTAATCTCACCACAATTTTTGCAAGACACTTTTGATGAGTATTAATCGCCTTAAACTCAGTTTTCGCGATATTTAGACTAAGCCTATTTGCTCTTAGCCAGCTGTAAAAATTGTTAAGTTCAGAATTGGTTGCTTGTTTGAGTTTGGAAAAAGTGCAACCAGGGAAGGTGATGTTAGTATAGCGCAGGATGTATCGAGGCAATTAGGAAGATTATTTATATATATTAACAAGAGCAGAGGTCCTAGTATACTTCCCTGGGAAACACCGCAGGTTTACTTGCACTGGATAACGCTCCATTGACACTGCATTTTTGGGATCTATTACATAAATAGGACGCAAAAAATTGTAGAGCTTTGATCAACCCCATAGTTAGCAAGTTTCCGCAAAATTATTTCATGATCGATTGTATCAAAGGCCTTTTTAAGATCAACAAATAGCACGCCATTAAAGAGACCGTTGTCAATATTAATTGATCAGTTGTTCGTTGTCTCAATTGCAAGCAGCGCTGTTAGCGTGCTGTGCATTGATCGAAAGCCAGATTGGTACGTATTTAAGAGACTATTATCCTGAAGGTAATCATAAAGTTGAGGATAAATATTTTTTTGAAAAATTTTGAGACGAGTGACAATACTGATATTGGTTCCCTAGTTCATGCTTGGATCCTTTCTTGAACAGCGGTGTAACTGGCAATTTTCCACTTGTTCGGAAAGATTTTTTTTGAGTTTCCTTTGAGTTTTCCTTCCCATCCCCAGAACATGGCAGTTGAGAACTAGGCCGCACAATTATATTCTACCTAATGTCCGGACAAGTCGTTCTAAATCAGTTTTTATTAATAGATGTCTTTTCAGTAGTAACTATTATTTGTAAATTGTTGCACGTCTGTTTGCACGACTAATTCTTAATAAAGACCTTTATTATTTTGTAAGAAGAGTAAAAGCTACATAGTCGATTCTGAAATCACTCCTGTTTGAAGCAAAAATAGAGACACTTAAAGCATGCCAGCTGCCCCAATTCCTACACAGAATCAGAGTACAGGGTTAAGCACTCCGTTCCAGTTAAATTCCAAGCCAAATTCATCTCCACAGCGCACGCTATAAAGCTCTGGATTTTTAGTATATTGACGGGTCAACAGATCATAAGTTGCGTGATCGATTCCACAATAAGTGAACAGTACAAGTTGAGTGATTCAATGATCACATTCTTTGCATGGCGTGGTTTGTAATCCAAGAGTTTTGTTAAGGGAAAAATACCTTGACCTTTCAAACGAATATAAATTTTCATATGTTAAAAGGGATTTTGACAAGTGCTGAGATTTTAATTTTTTCCAGAGAAAATTCAGTTAACACGATCGTATTTCTCACCATCAATGCATTCCATGGCTGACGCCAGACAATACCTTTTTCAGCGTGTGAACAGAAACAAAAAATAATCACCTCTTGGGTTTTGCATGCAAAACGAAAATACAGCTCAACTCTGGATAATTTCAGCCTTAGTAGTCAGCAACTGGTCCCAAATTACATTCTTTATCCTTGCATATGTCCTGACGTCTATCTGCCAGGGATTTTAACCCAAGTTTGATGAAATAAACATTTCTCCCAGCGGCCATTTTTTTGTCCAAGTAGTTAATTTGCTAACTTTATAAAGCTCTGCTTAGGGGGGATATGAGGAAAAGAGCTGAGAATGGCTTGTAATTGGCTGATGATGACATCATCCGGTGACGACCTTCGGCCGAGCGAGTGGGAGTTCGGGTCTGCTCACCGACAAAAATAAAAAAAATAAATAAAAAAATAAATAAACAGCGAGCAGAGCAAGAAACCGCCCAGCCTACGGCTGAGTGGTTTAATAATGTCATTATCGACTAAGAATTGAAATATGCGGTTATAAACAGCAAAAATTAATCAAAGCGTGGAAAGTAGAGTGGCCAGGACGGAAACCAAATTGATGTTTAAATAATATGTCATTATCGACTAAGAACTGAAATATGCAGTTATAAACAGCTCTCTCTGGTCTTAAAGTTTAGCCTTGGAGTCGACTAGCTCATAGCTGCTGGAGCTTATCCCAGTTTCAGTAGCATGAAGTGGCTAGGATTATTTCTACTCCCCTCTCCCCCTCCAGGATCGGATGCTAGTCCATTGCAGGTCACTCCCCTGCAATTTGTTAGGTGTCCCCAACAATTCCAGGGCACCCATTTATACTCCTGGGTGGAGAGTGGCACTGTGAGAGTTAATTCTCTTGCCCAAGAACACAATTAAGTGTCCCCGGCCAGTGCTCAAACCCAGACCACTTGATCCAGGGATGACTACATCCTGATCTTAAACCAGTCTTAAAATTTGCTGGTAACTCATTTGTAGGCCTTGGTCATGGACAGGGATACTACAAAAGCAAAGTGTCTTTTCCAAGCACAGGACATAATGACCACAGTCAGGGCTCAAACCTAAAACCACTTGATAGGGATCAGGACCAACATACATCCCACCAACTCTGACAAGAAGAAACAAAAAAGTGTATCTAAAAACATTGAAGACATGGTTTGTGATATTGATATCTAGTTTATTGTTGCATTAATTCCATTGCTATACAAAAAGGATTTAAAAAATACCAAACAATTAACCTAATATTAGCTCTAGTAATACCATTACAATGTATTGCTCTTGTACCTTTCAAGTGTGAAAATTAAGACTGAATTGCAAAAAAGAATCAGTTGAAATACAATTAGGATCAAAATTCTTTTTAAGCAGTTAGAACACAAAGTACATGTACAAATTGTCATCATTACTCAGTTACAGGGACAATGCAGTGGAAATCCTAAGGTGTTCACACTGGGTTGAAGAAAATATAGGACTTCCTGTGAGATGGGGTTATTTTAGCCGTGAGATGACCCACCTTCGATCAAATGTATTGGAGAACCCTCAACCTTCTCACTCCAATAAGGAAGAGCAGGGGGAGACAAAAATCGCAGGAAGAGCTTCTCCCTAGGCCCAGCACTGGTATTTACCCTTCTCTGAAGTAATAAAAGTCTCTGATTACACGCTGCTAAATAGATCTTTGAAACCTTAAAAAGTTTTGATAAACTAAAATACTGGGCTAAAAGAATAATTGTTTAACATAACAGCATGCTGATAAAGTAACCATCAGGGACCGCAGAGACAATATCAAGTGGTAGGGCTAAAAAATCTGACCAATACAAACAAACGTTATGGTCAGTGTTTAGACATCTATGTTGCATTTCTGTGCCACCTAGAACCTAGAAAATAAATCCCAGCAATAAAAGTGGTAGGGCTATCCTCCCCCTTCAGGGTTCCTGACCACTGGCCTAACGCATAGTAAAAAAAAAATCATGGCAGTGTCTCAACAGTCACAAAAAAGCTCAATATTTTTATCGGTAGATAATAAAAGCTAATGAGTCATATCTCTTATCTGCAGATGTTCACGGTTTATTATACATTATAAACTGACTATGAAGTGTTAACAACACTGTCAGCCAGTTCAACTACCTCAGCCAACTCCTCTTTATGCTCTCCTTCATACTCACTAAGAGAGTTTCTGACAAATTCTACCACCACATGCCCTGGTACGGCATTACTTAAATTAAACTGTGAGTGTGTTTCCAAGGCATCATACAGTTTTAATGTCAGTAATGTCACTGGAATCTTATGAGTTCCTGGGTTCAAGTAAAAATCACTTACAGGTCTGTTAGATTGTTTGAAATCACCTGGCACATCAGTAATGGCATGGGTTTGCAATGATTCCCTGATATTTTCAATAGTTTGCCTTTCTTCCAATGTTAGAATCTCTTTGAAATGCTTCTGTGTTGCAACACCAACCACCTTTAATTGACCATTAGCCCAGTGTAGCACAGGGCCACCTGAATTGCCTGAGTTGAGTGAACAATTCATTACAATCATTGAATGACCTTCTAGGGTATCCTTGGAACCAGAGACATTGCCACTCACAAAGAGAGCTGTTTTACCTGTGTGACTCACTGGATAACCAAAAGCAAAAATTGACATGCCTGGTAATACTGACTGGTTAGATAATTGCAATGGACAAATTTCATACTGCTCAAAATTAAGATCTGGACAATAAAGTAATGCCAAATCTTTCCCTGGATCATAGTGAGCAACCATGCAGGAGATATTATCAATAGCTGCATTGGAAATGTGGATTTCATGACTTGCTTTGTTATCTAAGTAGGTTTCAATAACATGCTTATTGGTGATGATAAAATGATTATGAATGATAAATCCAGAGCCATGCTCAACTTCAGTATTACTGGTGGCTTCTTCATACTCCTTTCGAATATCAGCCCTTTGCTTATCAACGTCTTGGTTATCCTTGTCACGTCCATATCGTCGGTCTGCTTTACTTGAATACTTGAACGCAACTAAAAATGTTTTGATATCAAAATGATCAATTGCATTTTTAACATCACTTATGTCATAAGTCTGGTCACATTTATCAGTCTCCTTGGGAAATATTTTTGTGTCATTTGGAAGGGTGCCTGCAAAGCAATCTCTCACTCGGCGCTCTGCTTCACTCCTGCTATATTCATGTAGTCTAACTTTGTGATTTCTGGCTTTCTGATATTCTTCTTCCAAGTCAGCCCTGTGTTCATCAATCAACTTCTTCAATTCATCAGCTCCATGCCCCTCTTTCGGATATTTTTGAAAGTTTTTTCCATCAAATTTTAGAAGTAATTTGTGAATGTCAAAAATATCATAACTCTGAGTTTCATCTGGCAACATCCATGCTCCATCCTGAGTGATTTTCATTTTGATGGGAGAAATATCATGTAAGTAATAGGTATAGCCATAATAACACTCACTCAAGTACTTCACAACTTGATCTGCCGAATACTTAGGAAGCGCCAACCTCACATTTTCCCCGGCAATGAGAGCTTCAGCATATTCTTGTTCTAAAGAAGCTCTTTTTGCATCACATTCCTCCCTTATTTTATCCCAGTGAACAAACGCGCCATAAATATCATCAATGTTGTACGAGTCTTTAGGTATGGCACTAATTTGAAAGATCCCTTCATCTTCTGCAAAGTTTCCAGCAAAGCAATTCCTCACTCGGCGTTGTGCAACAAGCCAGGAATATCTGAGTCGACTACCTGGGTCAGCTTTGGCTTCCTCGAGCTCCCTTTCAACATCTTCTCTCCGTTTGTCAATCAATTCCCTCTGTTTAACAGACTCGGGTCCTTCTTTGGTGTACTTTGCAACGCATTTCCTGTCATCGAACTCAACAAGTGCATCATGAATATCAGCAATGTCGTAAGAACACTTGAAATTTCCATGTTTATCAGAGGGAAGAACATGCTTATTAAAGTGCCGCCATGTATTCCTGCCCGCATAACAACCTCTCAATCGCTCCAGCGATGTGTCTCGGTCATATTTCCGTGTTTCTGGTTTGCCGTAAATCTTCACCTTTACGCAAGCGTTCAAAGCCTTTCGTCCCTCATCGCCCAGAACATCATAGCTCCTCTGCATGTTTCATGCATGTCGAAGTCCAAGCTGAAGTGATTACATTTCTCCAGTTAGTTCGTAAGGAAGTGCATATGGTGACAATGGATGCTGATCAACGTATATGTAAGCTGGATTTTCCTTCAAATTGAATAATGTTCCGATGAACCAGAAAGGCTGTAAACATTAGAAAATCCTGTTCCACTTACATGCACCTCGCTTTACTACAGGTAAGTACTTGTATTGGTAACCACACGATTGTCCCGGATGAGGGCCTTGATTTGGTGGACAACGATACTTGTCCGCGGCAAGAGAAAATGAGGTGAGAGAACACATCCCCGTGCTCTATGATAATCATCTTCAGAGCTGGGCAGGAAAATTATACCTGTCATTCCTGTCATTCTCCAGCATGAATAATGAATGATTAACACAAAGTCCCAAGACTCGAATTTCTACAGTTTCTAACCTGCTTGAAAGTCGTTTCTTGGGAAGTGCCGAAAGGATTGAAATGAAAAGGATCTCTTTCGAAAGGTATTTCAAAGCGCACAACAGCTAAAATATTTGTTTCGCGTTTGTTAGAACTTTCACTCCAAAAAAACGGTGCAAATCTTTGTTTATTTAATATCGGAAGCGCAGGGTAATATTTACTGCTGACCAGAATAGTGCATTCCAACAAACACGCACGAAAGTCGTTTCTCGAAAAGTACTGAACGGATTAAATCGAAAAACACCTCTTTGGAAAGGTTATTCAAAGCCCAGGACAACTCAATACTTGTTTCCCGTTTGATAGAACTTTCGGTCCGAAAATTCCGGTGCAAATGTTTGCATATTTAATTTCGAAATTGCTTCGTAATATTTATCAGAGTTTGAGGGATGTCCGCGCCGAAAAAAGTGCTTCTCTGGAACGAACTAAAACATCGTTTGGATCGGTAGAGACCCTGACAGAGACCTATCTGGAAAGCCTTTTGAAACTGCTGGTCAGGAAAATTATCTTCTATGTGTTTATTGCGATTTTTACGTCGGAAATTAGTCTTGTCATTTCTCTGCATTACTGGTTCACATTAGGCGCTCTAGCTGCTGACAAGAATTGTATTCATAACACGCTCTAAAGTCGTTTCTCGAAAAGTACTGAACGCCCTAAATTTCAGTTCAGTTCAGTTCATTTTATTTGCCTTTATAAATTATTATACTAGTTACAAAAAAAATAGTCATGCATAAGGCAGGCAGTCCAAGAAGCTATTTTGCTTATTTAAAGGACTGCCTTTAAGAATGGAGTAAAAAAAACTAGAATTGTCAATGGCAGAGCAAAAATATTGAGACTGAAACTGAATATATATTACAAAATTTATAATGAAACATGCGTTTAAGATAGAAATAGCGCAGCAACAACAAAAAGCAAAGCAACAAAAACAAAAGCAAGAGTTAGCACTCTAATCCAAGAACATGGATTTCAATTTGGAAGTAAATTCTCTAAGACTTAATGAAATTTTCATTTCGTCATTTATTGAATTAAAAATTTGGGGTCCTTGAAATCGTAGGGAGAATTTTCGTACATTTGTCCTACAAGAGGGCAGACGAAAAAAAAAGCCTGAAAAAAAAAATATATCAGGGCTTCAGGGCTGATTTTTTTTTCCGGCTTCTTCTTTCCAGTTGCTTAAATTGGAAAATTTGCTGCGAGGATCATACTTCACTTGCATCTATAACCGCAGTTCAAATATGAATTATTTCATATACACGTTACATCATTTATAATTTTTGTAGCTAATTTCACGCGTGCTAGTCGGATTTGACAAAACGTCTAAACAAGATATTTTTCTTTTTGATTGATTTTAATAGGGCCCTGCTAATCCAAGGCTTAGTCAAACCATTATTTTTGATTTTAACCTTTTTCAATGGAAAACAGTAATTGTAAATATCAGTGTATTTTCTAAGAAAAATATCATACGCAGAGGACGGATCACTAGATTCACGAACCTCCGATCAAATCACCGTTTGTAATTCATCTTTGAATTTACTGACATTATTAGCATTGAGTTTTGCGTGAACTCGTTTGGCACTCATTAGAAATGGAAAAAATAGGAAGGTGATCGGAGATATCCGTAAACAGCAACCCGCTGACTGCGCAGTTTGTAGGTTCATTTGTAAAAATATTATCTATTAATGAAGCAGTATTTGAAGTTATTCTAGTCGGTCGCGAGATCAAAGGAAAAAAAGCACGCGAAAACATGATGACTAAAAATTCACTTGTCTTATCGTGTTTGTGATGATTCATTAGATCGAGATTCCAATCAGCCATAAGATAACAGGCTTTGTTCTCTTTTGAAATGCGCACAAGAAAGGAATCTAGGCCATCAATGAAGTCTTGTAGATTTTGTTTAGGTGGCCGATACAAAACACCGATAATCAAGTTCTTTTGTTTAGGTCTAATAACTTCTACGGTCTAAATAAAATCCTAATAACTTCTTCTGTTTTAACATGTCATTAAATTGGTCTTCAACATAATAATCGCACATGCCTAAATCTGATAGAAAATTAGCATCTGGGTCTAAGTCATTACAAAGGCTAAAATTATATTCTCTTTCAGATAACAAAGGATTAAACTTTAGAGAAGACAATCTATCCCAGTCAAAATTAATTCGACCAATAGATTGATCAAGAATGGCTAAGCGGAAGCCTTCATTATCTAGATGGAAAAAAGGCAGCTCATTTAGACCGTAGAATAAAATAGAAAAAAGCTAAATTAGACATCTTAGCTCGGTAGAATTTTTTCATCGCGAATAACAAGACGATCGAGCACAAAATACGCTATTTTACCTGCTTGTTTGGCTTCTCTTAATTTGCCTATTTGCTCGCGGAAGCACAACCCTCTGCCATGACAAATATGCTAATTTTAGAAAAAGATCTCTTTGGAAAGCTCTTTCAAAGCACCAGACAGTTAGAATTATTCTTCCTCTGACCTTACGAAATGCCCTTCGAAAATCCCGACGAAAATTTTTTTGCGTAATTGATTAACTGTTAAAATTAAACTTCAATGTTATTACGTCATTTGAATTGCCCAATCAGATGTCTTTCCTAAAATAGCCTCGCAGCTTGACCACGCGCTAAAATTAGATTGAAAAAGATTGTCATGGGAAAAGGCCCATGTATGGGGGATGAGTTCTCTTAGATCATGGTCTCTTGTCCGTGGACATAACCTGTTCTGAGAAGCGAACAGTTTTCCGAGAGCATAGCTCGAGGAAAACTGAGAGCTTCGAGAAACAGATAATGTCCAAGGACAAATATCCGAGATATATTCCCCAATTTTAAAACTACGCGCGTTGCGAAAAAAGCATGAAGGTTAATAAACACAATAGCCTCCACTTGGGGCAAAAATATGCTCGGATATTTGTCCTTGCACATAATCTGCTACTCGCAGATCACAGTTTTCCTCGAAAGTAAGAGAGTTCAATGTATGATTAACAATATTATTCACCTCAGTGTCGGTGAAAGTGGTGGATACTATTGTTA
>JAEMPF020032224.1:0-11466 GCA_022496165.2 Catalaphyllia jardinei | reverse complement strand
CCTTGCTCATGAAATTAAGACATTTCCAGGGCAGCTGATATTCATTAGAACGTGTTTAAAGAAGACTTTGTATATGGTAAACAAAGTAAAGGAAGATATTTCACAGTTCGACGCAAAACAAAATTTTCGCGTGAGAATAAAATATCTATTTATGCTCCTGTCTTTGCTTTTCTTCTTTGGCTCGATCGTTTCTCTCCATCCAAAATGCAGTACTAAAGAAAACCCAAAAAATTGATTTCGTTACGACTTGTAAAACATTTTTACAAAATAGTAGACAAGGGGCCTGTCCGGGAATCGAACCCTGGACCTCTCGCACCCTAAGCGAGAATCATACCACTAGAACAACAGGCCAATCAAGGTTGGATGTTATTTAACAAAGTTCTTAAACTACCTCTCTTTGTTGACCTGAGCTGCGGTCTCATTGGCCAAAACAATTAGAATCCAACTGTCCTGGTCTTTCGTTTGTTCAGACCAATTTGCATATATTAAAAGTGAGACTAAAACAAGAGACCTCAGTACTAGGCTCTGGGGAATAAATACAGAGTTTGTGGGGTTTTTCCCCAGGGCCTCGTTCTGAGGTATATTGTTTGAGACTGAATTTTAACATATCGAAATTGGTCTAATCTTGCGAGCAAGATACGAGAATGTGCGTGAGGAGCCCAGGCATCTATCCGTTTAGCGTTTTTTTGTGGGGAGTACGTAAGATCAAGAAGACCGTAACAAACGAGCAGCCACTTTGCAGAAGTCATGTGAATAAACTGTTATTATCGTGATAGTGAGCGTGATCATTATCGTTACTCGTATTTTGACAGTTACAGCAAACTTGGCTATACTTTTCATGGACATTGCCCCAGTCTTTTTTCTATACTATACTTTTCGATTCCCAGCCAGGTCAAAAGATTTTTTCTTTACCTCGTGTGGTTCCCTGATCCCCTTTTGGGTTATCCATGGGTTAAATTAGCACTAAAATTTACACTTCAGAGTTAATTCTCTGTTACATCATTTGTGTTCATAGTGCTACGCGGCACAACATTCATATGTACCAAAGCATCATTTTTGCTCTTGAAAAGAGTAAAGGTATCGTCCACATACCGGAACCAAATAGTAGGCTGATTGATCTTCTTCATCACCCATTTCGCATATTTCTCTTCAAAATTGCACATGAAAATGGTCACCAAAACAGGACCAAATGGAGAGCCCTTTGCAACGCCATCAATCTGGTCATAGCATTGACCATCAAGAACAAAAAGACTCTTCTTTGTTGCAAAATTCCATTACCTGATATCCTTTTGAAACGCAATCTTGACAGCTCCTTCTCAACATCAATCTATTGAAAGAAGACATTCACCGGTCTTAACACCAAGTGGGAACTGTTAAATATCATATGAATGATGTTATTGAGAAACATCAAAATAAGCCAAAAGATCCTGTACAAACAATTAAGAAAAAAAAAAGTTCTTATCGTTCTGCCTTTCTTAGATCATCACAGCAAACACCTCACAAAACAGCTGAGGTCTTGTATAAACAATTTCTATGGTATTTTCAACGTCACAATAGTTTTTCAGAACAGCCGAAGAGTCCAGGCCGGAAACAGATTTTGCTTTTTCTATGGCACCATAACTTGCTACCCAAGTATAGCCAGTTCTTTGAAGAAATGGGGGCATGTCAGGAGCAAAAACAAAAGGAAAGAAAATATGTGAGTATTGCCGTGACTGAGCACCTTTAAGTTTTTATCCTTTAGCAACCTCATATTATGATCGTTGCCTTTAATAAAACTATTGAGCTATGATGTTAAAGAATCTTATGTTACTTATTGTTTGTGGATTAGTACCCAGTAATGTCCGAGTTTTTGACGGAGAAGCCCAACGTCTCTTCGCAATTAAATAATAGGCAACGTAAGTAAACCACAAAGGCGACGGAAACGGGAACGTCGCCAAACAAAAGGTAATGAGCAAAATTTTAAATAATATCTGTGCACGTGCGTTATAAATCTTTGTACATTTCGTTCCCGTTTTCTGCCAAACAACAACGTGAATTGAGCACGTTTTGCCTATTCTCGAGAATCTGGGCCTCGACGGCAAATATTTTGAATTTCCTTTTGGAATTGATCGTTGGCATTATACATTTAGTTTAAGCAGGTTTCTAGACAGATTTGCGTTCTGAGCGCGTGAAGTTACTTACGAAATTCGAATGTAAAATGTTAATCCATTTTTTGGTGTCGCCGTCCTCAGTGCTTAAGTTCCCTAATGACTGAATCCACTACATGGGAATTTAAAACTAGTTAAGACAGGGTAGCCCGGCTATGTTCATGATTCAGGTACCGCTCTTACGGTTTTCATTGAGGCGTTTGCAGAAAAAAAGAGACAAACAACAGCTTTCAAATGTTTTAAATCATGTAACAAAAAAACAACAAAAACAAACAACCAAAATAAACTGTCGTGGTTCGTGTGAGGGTCGAACTCACGACCTTGGCGTTATCAGCACCACGCTCTGCCGACTGAGCTAACGGACAAACTGCTGGGATTCAATTGTTAAAGTCAAATTAGCTAATTTAGCTCACTGCAGGACTGGGCTTTAAGGGCTACCAGTTACTTTGGTAAACAATGAGGGAGTGGTAGTTGGCAAAACGTCTTTCTTTCACATCACCCGAGTCATCAGGCACTCCAAAGTCGTCATCTTCGCCCTCTTCGGAAGCTGGAGATAGAGAGTGAACCACAAAGACCTTTTATGTGGTAGCAGTAGAATAAAGAATAAAATTAATACAGTGATTTTGAGCAGGACGTCTTGAAACAGTACCCTCGTTTTATGAGAAGATAAATGTGGAAAAGAGAACTACAAAAAGAAAAGAAAAGAGTAAAAAGTTGTTTCCATTGTTGCAAAAACCTTGGTCTTGGAGAATCCGGGTATCGATCCCGGTACTTCCCGCATGCGAAGCGGGCGCTCTACCATTTGAGCTAATTCCCCCCCGGATAACCAACTGTTGAAAGTTATAAGTGAAATCACTGTGATTGAGTACTCGGTCCGTAACTTACGGTACGGACCTCGAACTCGGTTAGTAAGAGGTATGTACTGCTCGCAGTATACAATGGTACGATATACTTGTTACTGTTACTAACCGTTAAACTTATAATTATTATACCTTTATCACAATGCAAACATTATTTACAATTTACTTTTACAATGCTGTATTACCCACAATAACTTTACGATTAATACTACATTACTCTCATACTATACACATTACTAACACTATAAAATTTATGACGTGTGTGCGGTTAAGTTTTCATAGGGGGAACTGTTTTTGTTTCGTTGTCAGTTTTTCTGCTTCGCTATTTTTTTGCTCTGATCAGACCAGATATGACGATGAAATTGTTTACTAAGCAATTCACTTGATGATATTCATGATCAGGTGGCGTCTGTCAATCAAGACCTCCACATTTTGTTATTAGGCTATTTTTTTTCACAGCTCGTATGTGTAAATGTTAAATGTTTTACCTTCTTTTCTCGGGTCTTCTGCTGCTGCATCAGATGAGGAAAGAGTGTTCCATTTTAGTGATTTTTTTGTATCTGGCGTATAGCAACTTTTAATTGTTGAAACAAATAGTCCTAATTTGCGAGGACATAGATGATCTTTTTACCACTAATAAGTACTTATCACTCATAAGTAATGGTAAATAACATAATACCCTTTGCAAGTGAAGAATGACAAGAGACTATTATCTAAGAGAACACATCCCCCATACATGGCCCTCTTCCCATGATAATATTTTTCAATCTAATTTTAGCCCGTGGTCAAGCTGCGAGGCTATTTTAGGAAAGACACCTGATTGGCCAATTGAAATGCGTAATAACATTGAGGCTCAATAGCAGTTAATCGATTACGCAAAAAACCTTGTCGGCGGGATTTCGTAAGGTCAGAGGAAGAATAATTCTAGCTGCCTGGCGCTTTGAAAGAGCTTTCCAAAGAGATCTTTCTCTGTTTAGGCCGTTCAGTACTTTTCGAGAAACGACTTTAGAGCGTGTTATGAATGCAATTCTTGTCAGCAGCTGGAGCGCCTAATGTGAACCAGTCATACAGAGAAATGACAAGACTAATTTTTGACGAAAAATCACGATAAACACATAGAAGATAATTTTCCTGACCAGCAGTTTCAAAAGGCCTTCCAGATAGGTCTCTCTTAGGTTCTCTACCGATCCAAACGATCTTTTAGTTCGTTCCAGAGAAGCACTTTTTTCGGCGTGGACCTCCCTGAAACTCTGTTTCATATTACAAAGCAATTTCGAAATTAAATATGCAATCATTTACACCGGGATTTTCGGACTGAAAGTTCTAACAAACGGGAAACAAGTATTGTGCTTTCCTGCGCTTTGAGTAACCTTTCCAAAGAGATGTTTTTCGATTTAATCCGTCAAGTACTTTTCGAGAAACGAGTTTTATGCGTGTTTATTGCAATGCAATTCTAGTCAACAGTAAATATTACACAGCACTTCCGATATTAAATAAACTAAGATTTGCACCGGTTTTTTTTGGAGTGAAACGCGAAACAAATATTTTAGCTGTCGTGCGCCTTAAAATACCTTTCGAAAGGGATCCTTTTCGCTTCAATCCTTTCGGCACTTTCCGAGAAACGACTTTCAAGCAGGTTAGAAATTCGAGTCTTGGCACTGTGTTAATCATTCATTATTCATGCTGGGGTATGACACGACTTCTGTTTTACGGCTTCGGAGAAGCACGTGTAATTTTCCTGCCTAGCCCTGAAAATGATTTCCAATGCTAACAGTGCGGCAGTTCAACTGAACAAACCGATTTTTTTTCTCTTAGCCCGCTAAATTTTCAATTTCTTATTTGGATAGACACAACCTGATGACCGTTGGCCATTGCTTGCGTGATCGGGGGCCTGGACTAAAAACTACTTTGACAGTGTGAAGAATGATCATCGCAGTAAATTTTCCAATTTAAGCAACTGGAAAATTTACTGCGCTGATCATTCTTCACTTGTATCTATAACCGCAGTTCAAATATGAAATATTTCATATACGATTCACATCATTTCACTCCTCACGGGAGATATGAACTCAATAAATTGAAAAAAAAAAAAATCAAAATAAACATGGCGGCACGGAGATTTTTTCGTAAAACTTTTTTTCCGCCCAATGTAGTCACTTATTTTTATGTTCAAGAACACCTATCTTTCAAACAATTTCAAAGGAGAAAAATTATTTTAAACCACTGTACTTGAACCTTTACGAAAATATTTGGTATGCTGATGTTGCGATCGATCCCTATCCAGCTAAAAAACAGCAGGGGAAAAACAAGTCTTCAGGTTTTCCTCGTGCCTTTCACTTGGCCAGCTTAACCCTCGGCTAACTATGGTACTATTCGTCTACCGCACATGCTGCTAACGACGACGGTGACAAAGAAAACACTGCTGGGAGTGAACGCTGCAAAGGGCGTTTTGTGTCAAGGGGTCATCTGAGTGCTGTCAAAAAACTAGTGAAGGGTAAAGATAATTTAAAGCGACCCGTAGCAGAGGAGCACAACGGAGAGAGGGATTATGAGCCAACTGAGAAAAAAGTGACTCGATCAAAACAGGTATGTTTTTCTTATCGAGGAAAACTGTTGCAAATGTTACAAAGCAGCTCGCATTTTTATACACTATACGACGCCATTGAGTACTCGAGCAAACATTTGTCTTGTTTTAGCAAACTGAAGACGAAAAATTAGGCACAAGACTAGTAAACCTGGGTGTATTGAAAAACGAACTAAAGTCTTGCTTGCACTGCCACGCAGTTAGTCAAACTAATAATGATAATTTAATGTAATGTAAAAACATCCACAAAATACAACAGTCACTGCTTTTGGAAGTTAATTTGGTATCTTTATTGAAAAAATTGACCCATTTTAATTTTTATCTGTTACAAAATAATTAGATAGAATTTCTTTTTATTGTGGAGTTTCACAATATTGATAACTTCAGCTTTCAACAGAGTACCACTATTGTTCACAGCCATGATTGCCCCTGTTTTGGAAATAACTGAAAAAACTTTCCCAACTCAAATTTCCTTGATCTTAATTTGAATACTGCAACATGCTTGGAGGAGGTTTTCTTTATCAGGAGTTTTATTAAGGGCCAGGCACTAGGCAAATTAACAGGCTGTGAAAACAATAATAATGTCCACCTACACTGTAGTTTGACTATCTAGAGAAAAGTTCTTCTTATTAAGAAGTTCAGTTCAAAAAGTTTTAACTGCCTGTAAGCCCCAGTTGCACTCCAACTGAAAACATAAATGCAACCCCTGATACTACATATATACCATATTTCCTCTATAATTCTACTCGCGGCGCCCTCAACCCCTCTGTAATCTTCCTAGTCAGGTAGACAACATGGCATTCACAGTTATTCAATTTTGTTCGTGTAGACAATTATTTTAACAAGCTGCCCTCTCCCATTGAGATACCTAAAATTAATAACCCCCCTCCCCAGCAGCTAAATAATAAAGCAATTTTACCCAGCCCATGTCAAAACCTGATTGGTTACAAAAGCAACAATTAATGCTGTGATTTTCAGGCCCCCTGTCAATAGTAAATACTGTTGGTGAAGCTGGAAGGAGTGGATTAAGTAGTATACTCACTGTTAAGTGCACTCTTTGTGGAAATCTCAACAATGTAAATACATCTGGGCAACATAGAGCTGGAAGCCGAGGACCCTTAGCCAGTGATGTAAATACAAGAGCAGTTCTTGGATCTCTTCACATTGGAATTGGACAAACCCAACTAAACAATTTGCTCACTACATTAAATGTTCCTCCAGTAGGTAATGTACTTTTCAAAAGAAAAGGGAAAGGGAGATCGGAAATGCAGTGGAAATTGTTGCCAGAAATAGTTGTAATCAAATTTTGGAAAAGGAAAAGAAAAAAGCAGAAACAAACACTCAAAATCAGGGAGAAACAGATGGTCTAGTTGGAATAGCAGTTTCATATGACATGGGGTGGCAAAAGAGGGGGAAGGGTCACAACTCTCTCACAGGTCATGGTACGGCAATGGGGCTTGTCACAGGCAAAGTTGTATCATATGCAACCAGGTGCAGGTCCTGCAGAATTTGTGACTCAAGTAAAAGGTCAGGAAAGGCAGCTAAAAGTCATGACTGCAGAAAAAATCACTCAGGTTCTTCTAAGTCAATGGAAAGGGATGTAGCTTGTGAACTTTGGAGGAGTGCTCCTGAAGCAGGTGTTAAATTTTGTACTTATGTTGGAGATGATGACAGCACAACTCTGGCAGATATACATGCTAAAGTGCCATATGATGTTCAAAAATGGTCTGACATTGTTCATACTAAAAGATCCCTAACAAGTCGTTTATACAATCTCAAAGAACGCATCCAAGCATCAAAACTCTATCCAAACTGTTCTGTGTTAAGTCAAAAAGTGATCAGCTATTTTGCAAAATGTTTCAGCTACGCTATATCTCAAAATGCAGGAAATCCAGAAGCATTAAAAGCAAGTCTTAACTGCATTGTGCCGCATGCATTTGGTGATCATCAGTTGTGTGACATTATCCTGGTGTGGTTACAAAAAAAGTCCATTGACATTCAAGCACACTGACCTTCCACATGGCAAGGATTTGCTTGGTGATCCATTGAAGAATACCTTAACAAGTCTTTTTTCTGAATAAGCTACTGATGTTGTTGTTAATAAGCTTATACCTTGTGCTAACTCTCAAAGAAATGAAAGCATAAACAGTACAATTGCAACAAAAAACCCCAAAACCAAGTACTACGGTGGAAGCGAAAGTAGTGACTTTAGAACTGCATGTGGAGTAGCCCAAAAAAATGTTGGCTACAGCTATGTAAGCAGAGTTTTAGAAGCACTAAACATTGAGCCTGGGTATTTTTGCGAGTTGAACATAGCTGTGATGGACAAAAAAGTGTTGAACGACAGAAACAGGAAGTCAACCAAAAGTTTCAAGTACAGGCGAAACCAGTTACACAATCAGAAAACTTCCCAAACCCTTTGGAAAGAAGCTAAAGAAGGAAAAACCTATGAAACATCAGTTGGATTGAACTTAGATTTGAATGCCGCTCAGCCTTCACCAACAGCCTTTGACATTGAACATATCTTAGACACTATTTCACCCAATGAGTTACGAGAGTACGAAAAAATGGTACCACCTTATACACCAGACCCAATCCAGAAACACTAACTTACGACCCTACTAAATCTTACTCTTTTATTATTTTTGACACCGAAGCTACCTGCACTGGAGAATACGCGGAGATCTGTCAACTATCTGCAATCAATGAAACCAACCTAACAATTTTCTCAAGGTACATTTTACCAAAAAGTAACATTAGTCCTGGAGCCACACGAGTCAACAAACTTACCATCAAAAATATCAATGGGAATAGGCAATTATTTAAAGAAAACAAACCAGTCCAAACAGTATCTCTTGATGAAGCGCTACAGGAGTTTCTGGCCTTCCTTGTTGATTCACGTCAGAAAGACTTTTGCACAATTTTAATAGGGCACAATTCATCCACATTTGACACTCCAATTCTTCTTCGGAAAAGCGACACAACCTTCCACTGCTGACAGTCACATTCTTGTCAAAGATCTACTGCAACAAAAACACCCGGCTCTTCAACTCCCATCAGGACAGCTCTGCAAGTCAAACCAATCCTCACTGTACTCGCACCTTTTCAACGAAGACTTCGAAGCCCACGACGCACTGGAAGATGCTGTAGCACTGCAAAAAATCATCTTTAAGTCCCCCCTTCAATTAAGCGAAGAAAAGATAGTAAATTGTTCAGCAGTGATTAGTATTTCACAAGCACTTGACAACCTGACATACTTGGATCGGCGCCACGAACTGCTTCAGACATTCAACCCCACTGAAAAAATTGGAATAACACAGTCGATGGCCCAGAACATTGCTGGAACTGGATTATCCTATGGCAATCTCAGGGACTTGTACTTAAAGTCGGGCGCGAAGAGTTTGCTGTCAATCCTTGGTATGCCTTCCAGTCAGTGTTCGTCAAAGAGGCCTCGTGTTACCCGTACAAAGCGAATACTTGCTGCCATATTGAACCACTTTAACGAAACAACATCTCGCGAAGAATGACCACTCCAGTCCAGTTGAATATATCGGTAAGTTGCAGCTCTGTTTTTGGTCAGTAATGTAAGTTTAACCAGGATAATTTTCTAACATTCAATTCGTTAAGCATTTATGGACTATGAAATCTTCTGAAATCACGTTTGATGCGTTTGCTTCTGTAAACCTCCGCGCAAACCTACGCCAACTGACCCATCTCGTCGTGATAAACACTGAATGGTGAGCAAAATTATCCAGAGTATGTCAGTAAGTCAGACCTTCCAGTCTGCGAATCTGATGATGATCGCATTACATTTCGAACCCGAAATCGACACATCCGAACACTTATGACAACACATCCAAGATCCGCGTGGAATCGCGGGGATCGCGGGCTTTACTGATCAGCGGATCGCTTTTACGCGTGCGCAAAGTGCGATCTTGCAAAGTCGAAATTTTAATTTGCGCGTGGAACGCGCGCTGAAAATTACTTAACCACGAAGCTAATATCTCAAAAACCGATCCGGTGACCCTACTTTTTTAATGCAAAAACTTATTCAACAACAAAAGCGGAATGCATGGGCGAAATTATAAAAAAAAAATGTGGAGTGGAATTTTACCAATCTTGAAATTTCAATTTTTTCAATTTAAGCAAAATCTACTCCACAGAATTTTTTCTAATTTTGCCTGTTTCTTCTTCTGTGTGTAATAAAAAGATTTTTTTTTAAAAATATGGGGTCGCCGACTTAGTTTTTAAGATAAATGCAACTGATGGCAAAAAGTGGGTCAAGTTTGTTGCTATGTAACAGGACATTGCAACCTTAATTTATGACTTAAACACAAAGGTACATTTAAGAGTTACCTTAAAAGAATTGCACGGCCATTCAAAACAGTACAGTTTCAAGCCTGAAAAATCGCGCATAGTTCTATAAGTCTAAAAAAAACAAAAAACTGTATTGAGCCACCTTAACATATCGAAATTGGTCTAATCTTGCGAGCAGATACGAGAATGTGCGTGAGGAGCCCAGGCATCTATCCGTTTAGCGTTTTTTTGGGGGGAGTACGTAAGATCAAGAAGACCGTAACAAACGAGCAGCCACTTTGCAGAAGTCATGCGAATAAACTGTTATTATCGTGATAGTGAGCGTGATCGTTATCGTTACTCGTATTTTGACAGTTACAGCAAACTTGGCTATACTTTTCATGGACATTGCCCCAGTCTTTTTTCTATACTATACTTTTCGATTCCCAGCCAGGTCAAAAGATTTTTTCTTTACCTCGTGTGGTTCCCTGATTCCCTTTACTAGGGCTAACGCCCTTTGGATTATCCATGGGTTAAAGTAGCACTAAAATTTACACTTCAGAAATAATTCTCTGTTACATCATTTGTGTTCATAGTGCTACGCGGCACAACATTCATATGTACCTATGCTTTTCAGCAGTTTGCTCTGTACACTACTTTTGACCTGAAGGAAGGCGCTATTTTATCTTTGTAAACAATTTCTATGGTATTTTCAACGTCACAATAGTTTTTCAGAACACCCTAAGAATCCAGGCCGGAAACAGATTTTGTTTTTTCTATGGCACCATAACTTGCTACTCAAGTATAGCCAGTTCTTTGAAGAAATGGGGGCATGTCAGGAGCAAAAACAAAAGGAAAGAAAAAATGTGAGTATTGCCGTGACTGATCACCTTTAAGTTTTTATCCTTTAGCAACCTCATATTATGATCGTTGCCTTTAATAAAACTATTGAGCTATGATGTTAAAGAATCTTATGTTACTTATTGTTTGTGGATTGGTACCCAGTAATGTCCGAGTTTTTGACGGAGAAGCCCAACGTCTCTTCGCAATTAGTTAATAGGCAACGTACTTTTAGGTGTGGTAATTACGTTAATTGGACAAACACTTGAAGACCAAAAATGCAATTTTTAATGTACAAATTACAGGACTAACTGGATTTTTCAAATATAGGCAAATGTGTTATCCCTTTATTAAAATTATAGCCAAAACTGCTTCAACTCTCAAAAGACGAGTAACGATAACGATCACGATCACGATAATAACAATTTTTTCACATAACTTCTGCACAGTGGCTGTCTGTTTGTGACAACCTTCTTACATGCAAAAAAACCCTCTAAATTTTAAGCTAACAGGATGGATACATAGGCTCCTCACGCTAACTATATAGAAAATAATCATATAAAAATATTGGTATTTTTTTGCGCAAAAAACAACCAAAAGAACTGTCCCTGGGTGGGCTCTAGCCACCAACCTTTCGGTTAACAGCCGAACGCGCACCTATTGTGCCACGGAGACGCGAGATGCGAGAGGTGCCGGGTTCGACTCCCGGACAGGCCCAGATTGCAGGTTTTTGTTTTTA
>JAEMPF020032223.1:0-11468 GCA_022496165.2 Catalaphyllia jardinei | reverse complement strand
CAACATTCCCAATACCAAACTTTCACGATTGTTTCTGTAACTCGTTAAAAACACGGAGTACATATTTTCTATTTCTTCTAGAAAACACCACGACGAGATAAAGGAAAACAACTTGTTAACTTTGATTATCAAAATGTAAATTCTCTTTGCTCACGTCATCATTACGTCAACAGCGCGCGCTAGTTCTGTGTCCCTTTAACAAATTTACGTCAGTTTTTATGTGTCTGTTCAGTTATTATCATGAATTTCGTCATCACTTTTTCAAAGTAGCTGTGGATCCACGAGTAGTCTGAAATTCAGCCGTCTCTTCTTAGGGAAGAGACAGCTGAATTTCAGACTAATCCACGAGGCGATAGCCGAGTGGATCCACAGACTACTTTTACAATGTTATGACGAAATTCATTGTCAATAACAGAACAGACGCATTAAAAACTGACATCAATTTGTTTTTTACGATAACAAATTGTCGAATTTCCCACTCTCGTGCTCTGACGCGTCGCACAAATTTCAAATTCATGTGTCTATCCGCATATTGACCATAAAATTTAGCCAATGAGCGCGCGTGAATTTCTGCAATTATCGTAAAAATCGAGTTATACAAGCACGATTTTTAGCCAATGAGTGCGCGACTAGCGAAAGACACGGTTCAAGGGACTAAACCATGGCGGCCTAATTGACCGGTCCTTTATCTCATTTAGAAACTGGTCACTTAACGCTTTGAAATTGCCACCTATTGTCATATTCCAAAGAGGAATAATTTTGGGGATAACGGTCTAGGTAATTTTAGGGATAAGGGTTAACTACCCCAGGAATTTTAGGGAAAAGGGATAACTACCTCTGAAATTTTAGCGAAAAGGAATGACTGCTATTACCCTTCATGACTTTGAATTTGGTTTTCGCCGAGCTCCAGTTACTTTCGGCGTGTTGTGTGTGGACGCCCGTGGCTGGGTCGACAAAGTGGAGAGAATGGTTGACAGTTCCATGGTGCAAACCTAGTCTCCTCTGTAACTGGCGGTAAGCTGCCCACTCGTCGCTGTGTACGATTGATCCAACTCGAACATTGCGTTGGATTATAGGTAGAAGAGTTGCAGCATTACGTCGCCTGACGAGCTGTAAATATGGTCTAGCTGGTGTGTACTGCGTGTCGAATAATCCTAACACCCATCTTTCTCTTCTAACGCGGCGTCCTCTATGAAACTGATCAATCATGAATCAAAAACAGCATTAATCAAAATAAACTTTTTATCCAAAAGGTTCAGGTTCAAACATCTCTATGACTTTCTACCTAGGGGGCGGGGCTATTTAACATCATAGTTTCCAGCGGAATTGTTCACCTTTGCAGGTAGCCCAACTACGTTTTGTGCCTGGTTATTAGCATTTGCTCATTCTCTCTCGATCTCCGTCATGGAAACTCGGGATAAAGGAAACAGCGTAAATCTTAATTTCTCGGGAAATTAAGTATTAAATACTATGGAAAACCAAACAACACCAAGTAAATTAGCGTAGAGCATAAAACTATGCATATTTTTATTTTTATGAAAAAGATGATTTTTGCGGTCATAGTTTGATTACACAAGATTTAACGAGTCTACAAAATAGTATAATCGGTTTATCTAACGGATAATCTTAATCCTTTCTGACGGAATGGTACAGAAAAATGTCTGCACATACCTTTGATTTGTGATTGAATTTTGACTCGTCGATTTGAACAATGACACCGGGACCACCGAGTGTAGGAATCGGATGCAAGATTAGCGCACGCCATGCAACTTCTCGACAATTCCGGGACATTTTTACGAGCGTTTTCCTGGATGCAATCCCTTCTGCAGACATTAAACTTAATGAGCCCCTCTGTGACCATTTCCAAAGAAACTGGACATGTTGTTGAAGAGGTAGTTTGCTAGCCTCAAAAAATGACCCTGTTTGGAGAGACTTGAATCGTTTGCAGCGGTGGCACTTCCTGATCGAGCAGAGCATTAAGTGTTATTTATTTTAACAGGAATTAAAGAAAGGACAATCCTTAGCCCTGGGGAGGGGTACTTCATAATAAGAGGCTAATGGCAGTGCGTCGCTGGATGTGGTCGCATTTTCACGACTGGATTGACTATCGTGCAATCGCACCAGAATGCTTGTACTGTAGGTGAGATGTAAAGTGTTCTTTGTTCAATATAAGGTACGTACAAAAGTATGGATCTGTCTAAAAGTGACTAAATGGAGTCGATCATTGTATAGTTGGCCACAGAACAGACTATTTAACAATTAGATTATGAGTTCAAGATTTCTATCGCGCTCAGGAATCGAGATGGAATAATCTAATTGTTTTGCTATAAATCTACTAGTCGTTCAAAACTTTAATTAATCCCCTTCTTAAAGACAGTTCAAAATGCCAGTAAATTGCCGTAATTATACTAAAAAGAGCACTGGACTATGCTACTCACTATCTATCACCGAACAGACAGTGAGCAGAGCAGCTAATCAGAGAACTGCATTCGTGATAGAACGCTAGTAGATTAACACTAAAACGGGGTATAGGCTCTAGGATGCCAGTCGGGAGTGAGTGGGAGGGGGTTTTCCCTATAATGGCCTTCTTGAGACGTTATTTGTTATCTTACCACTGATACTCGTCCCGTGTTCTTCGTTTGGTCGCTAATTGCATTCTTCTTCCACATCTTGCACAGTTAATGTTCCTCTTGAGAAGCCTTTTTCTCTGCATCCAACGAATAAGACGCAACTTGGTCCTCCTATCAGTTGAGTACAGAAGAGGGCCGAGTCTTTCGCGAAAGTAGCTTGGCATGTTGAAACACAATTGATGTTGACTTTAGGGCAGAGGAAAGGCAGTACACCGTAATCAAATTTCCTCTAGTGCCAAAATGAATTTAACGTTTCATAAGAATAATAGGTTACGTAATTTATGTCAATTTCTGTAAACATTAATTTACGCTGGCTCCATTCTAGCCTCCCACGAAGACGTTCTTAGGCTTTTCACGCGTTCACCCCCACGAATCCTAAGAACGTCTGCGTGGGAGGCTAGCTCCATTCATCAAATAGAAGCGACAGTTAACAAAGTTCTCGCTATACCAGGAAACCACCTCCTCCCAGGTGGGACCTACAAATTTTTGTTATCGTCTTAAAGATTTTCATAAGCAAAATGCGCTGTCTACATGAACATTTTACTGTAATGATCTCTGAACATCTTAAGTGTTAAAACGTAACTCGAAAAAAATGTTAATGATATAAGGCCATATAAGGAAATCAGAAATCTAATCATCAGACAGCATTGAAACATGACATAACATCTCTGACAGTCTATTACTTTTAAAACAAACATGCAAGGCGGCTGAGATGTTACGTACAGTATTCTCCGCAGTATTTATGGTGTTTCTAGTAGTAAAAAGGAAACCTAAAACTTCTCGATTTAAAAATTGCGCTGAAGATAGTTGGTGAAATTCTCGCTTTCGTAAAACGGCAAATCACAATAACAAATTTCGGGAAAGTTAGCTAACGGCCTAATAATTCCTAAACGACATTAGTTACCCTAGACTTACTGAGCAGATACAAATGTTAGTGCGTACATAAGAATATATTACCAGAGATATGTAAAAGTTCTCTGGATAGCCTAAAAAGCGTTTTTAATGTATTTAGGAAGAAGTCGTTGTTCATTATGAACCAATTGCATGTTTGTGAATGATATCACATATTTTCCCCTTGTTAATGAAACTGCATAAGCGCTTGTCTGGTTCGCAAGGAACAAATACAGTTTTCATGTTCATAATATGAGCACGTTCTCGTTAATCACTTTTAGGTTAATTTATATCCAATTCAAGCTGTATTTCCTTTCTTTTAACTTTGAAAATCTTCAAAGACGACGTAATTTCAGTCCAAGTTGGTATCCCCATAACAAAATTCTTATACCGAGCAGTCCATGTTTAATCTCCGAGTGACAAAAGGGAGAAAACTGTGGCGTGATTAGTGCAAAGCGTAAAAATGTCGCATGGAGCTAGGCTCGATTAACAGCCGCTGTTTTTGAAAGGAGACCGCGCTCCTCCCCCAAACTCACGGCTGGACGCGGGAGGGTTCTTTTGCTAGTCTTAGCCAATCAGTTAACCGCCCGCAGATTTTTGTTGGGGATAAATTATCTTTCAGTCGGATTGTGACCTGGGATGGCGGACGATGTGGAATAGATAAATGGTAGGCGAAAGAACTTCAGAGACAATTAAGATCGAACTTAATGACAAGAAACGATAGAAAAGTTGCTCGATGGCCAAGTTGTGTTTCCTTTTCAGCCAACATGGTTAAGAAAATTAAAATGACAAGTTTCGGCAGAGTATCAATTTCACAGCAGAAACCTTGCAGATCAACATGTCATCTTTGACATGGATTACCACTTTGCTAAACCGCAGTCTAACGGTGGTGTTCTACTCAAAAAAACATCTCCTTGGAATACAGTATCCATGTATCTAGCGCTTTTCCGCAGTAATATGAAACAAAATAGGCTGGAAAAACAAAATTTCCATGTTATGCGAAACTGTCCGGGTTGTAATCAGATGACATTTCCGGCGACCAGGAGCGCGCACGAATTAAATTATGAATTTACGTCACAGTCATGGTTTGCCACTCACGCGTGCAGCCGTCTCTTTTCGGAGAGGAACGACACGACAGGGCGGCGGAAATCGGTAGGGGTGTTTTATGTTATTGCGTTCTTTTCCGTTTTACGGCCTTTTCAATTTTTCTTTGAAATGTTAGGCTCGCACTGGGATGTAACAATCATGCCGGACTATTGCTTCTATTATTATAGCCGTTATCATTATCAACCCCAATTATTCGCCAACCCAGGTCGACCCAGGCCAGAGCATACATCCGAAAATTAACATTCCTGTCAGAACTCATTCTTTTTCCACGCTTTCTCTCTCTAGTCTACACATACCCAAGTGTCGAAGGTCACAACACACCACTTGTTAATATTTGAAACGAACGGTTTTTCTTTTGTTATTTGCCGTCTAAATACAGTATTATCCCAGCCTTTCCTGTGTGTATAAGTCGAGTTATTTTCACCCCCTATTAATCAAGTGGAATGTAACTTTCGGCCATCACTTCTACCACTTTTAGTCCCAGGTTATCGTTATACTCCCGAAATTCTTGACACCCGCCCAGGAAAGTCTGTACTCACGCAGGGTTGATATCTGCCAGTATCGATCATCTGTGAAACTGTGGCGCCGCACTGTCCTGCACAACAGGCGAATTATGTACCGATCAAACTGGACGCGGCATTTTGCGGGAATGACGACATAAAAAACAGAGCAGCTGTTAGCAGACTAGTCCATTGTTATGCCTCTTGTAACGTTGACTATCATGAACTTCGAGTTTCCAATGATCAATGAAAAACACGTTTCTGGCGAAATTCTGGCATGTTTAACTGTAACAAAAAGGTCGTACCCGGGAGACCTTCACGCAGTCATGTTCTTTTTTTTTTACAAATGCTGTTCGAGAAGCTCCTCGTCTCTTTTTCGAAATATCCCAGAAATAACTAAAAACCAAAGCCGGGAGATGCTAAGAACTGGTTTCGAAATGTGAAACCTGATTTATTAGCTTTTTGATATTTACATTTGACAGGCCATATACAACTCTAACCTGGGATTTTCTTACCCTAGGCTCCAGAGATTATGTCTTCTTAATTTTGGAGCTTGATAGTTTGAGGCGATTTTTCATACCGTGAACACGGTTCATTTAATGCTATGTATTTCGACAATATGGACCTCTGGAATTTGGGCACAAATTAAACAGCAGGTCTTCCCTATTTTAATTTTGCCTCTGTGATTGTACGTTCAAACAGCTTTTGCTACACTTTGACTGAGCAAATCTCATTTTTCGCTCCATTAATTGTTACATGCATGGCAAAGTAGGCGTTCATAGAGTAATTATGTCTTGTGGTTTCCCTACTGTGTCGGTGTTTTTGTAGCCAGAAAGGCTAGAAAGGTGACAATTTTCCAGTAATAGATCGTAGTTTAATTTGTCGTTTTGACATCACCGCTACCCGGCCGTCAAATTTATCGAGGCAGGTAGGCAGACGAGCCAGTACATATACAATGGACTGGTTTAAGGCAGTTTATTTCCTTAATTTTCTTCTATTGTCTAGCGCAACGCGCTCATCCCACCTCAGTTGATTCATAAAGCAGATAAACACCTGTTATGCGGGGTATGCCAAGCTGGTCACTATTTCTCATTTTCACACCACGTGAAAATTATATTTTATTTAATGGAAAGGATTATAGAAAGCATTAATTGACTATCTCAAGGAAATGTCTATTACATCTCTGTCATATCTTGGCTGGTACTCAAGTGTCGGCATTATAAATGAGGGTTGAAGACTGAATCCATTCACATACTTCGTGGAATCACCTGTGTGCCTGTAAACGTATTCAGCTATGACCTCTACGCGAAAGAAGACGTGTATGATATGTGGTTTGATGGATGGTCATACCCTTATCGACTGCCCATATAAATGTCATTTTTGCGCAGGTTGTAGTAATGACTGTATCAATTCCAGTTTGGCTGATATTGTAATGGATTCAGAGACTCCAGAAAAGAGCAAGTCGACGTCTAAACGAAAGGCGAATGATGAAGATGGGTAAGTTTAACTTTGTCTTTTGTTCATTTTGGCCTAGGTGTAGCCTTTTCGGATCGAATGTTTAGAGGACGGAATCCTCAATGTAAATAAGATCGCGATGACTATCGAAGTGGGGCGCTTTAAAGAGTTTCTTGAAAGAAGTACGGATGCTCAGCAGATAAAACGCTGAAGGCACGAGAGTCCAGCTGAAATGTTTGAAAGGCATTTCTGCTATTTCTTACAATAGCAAGAGAATCTATGTTCTTGTAGCTTTGATATTTTCTTTCGAATGTATGCAAAGTTCTAAGACGTCTTTTAACCTTTGTAGTTCTGAGAATGCAAAGGGGGCGGTGGCTAAAAAGCGCTACAATGCGCTCAAGGATGACCTTGCAGCCCTTGTTGAAAGCAAAAAGAAGTCTGATGAACTATCCAAAAGGAGGGAGGAAGAGCTATTACAAACGATTGTGGCTATGCAAAAGCGCATGGAACAGTTAGAAGGTACGTCGCTTCTATATCTGTTATTTTAGCCAATAAGTCGACTGTGTGTGCATGGAAATTACGCACCTGAAGATACAACGACGGCGACGTCAATGAGAACATCAAAATAGAAGCTGGTTGAATAGGTAAAAAAAGAACTTTGCACGTGTATCACGCATTTTTTTATTTCTTTACCGTCACAACACGACTACCACGTGAAATTAGACGACCACTTAGACTGCAAAACAGTCGGTTTCTAAAAGTCAATAACGAAATCAGTAAAGCGTGACATGTGTAAGAGTCTTACACACGAGTGTTTCTCTCGCCCCACAAGCCCTACGGGCGCCAGAGGCGAGAGGTAAATTAAAACTCCCTCCATGTTTCTAGACCTTTTCCTTGCCTGCTCGGGAGAACTTGTGGCTTAATATGGTTATCGTTTATTGAGTTGCGCGCGCATTCGTTTTTCACCCTTTCTTCCAAGATCGCCTAGTGTCTTTCTCTTTTAAAATTATGGGTTTTAGTTATGAATTATAAATACCCCCAAAAACGTGTTTTTTTTTCGTGTAATGATGGTTCTCCTGGTATCGTAATCCTTGTATAAAAGTCAAACTATTAAATTACTAACGTATAAAGAAACACTGTTTTTTTAGCGTATGCCGTACGTAACGCCTAAAGGCTGCGGGCTTTCCAGGATGATTAACGACATTTTTTAACCCTATTTCAGTTACCTTTAGACCTCGTTTAACTTTTCTGGAGACTCTCTGTTACCTTCCGTCGGTGTGTTTCCCGCGTCAAAGTTTAGATATTTAAAGAGTGCGTATTAACTTTTCAAGAGCTTTTTTTGTGGCCGTGGCCGTCCTTTGTATCTTAAGGCGGGACTTAACCCTAAAATTCTAAAAGAAACTCGAAGTTTTGTTTTTTACGGATTTTAAGGTATTGAAGATTTATTCTGAAAAGTGCTGTTACTTTGACTTTGAAGCTAGTTATATTCGCTTTCTATAAAAGATATCTTGAGAAGGATTTATTCAATTGAGCTAAAATTGTCAGGATTTGTCGTTCTCAGTGCGTTCTGTGGGATAATCATAGAGGTTTTCCGTGCGGCGCATTCGGTCGAAGTCTTCTATTGAAACATATGCTAGATTTTCTGGAACAGATTTAACTGGTTATTATTTCATGTGTTTTTAACTTTTCAAAAATGTCTATGCTTATCACAGCAAGTTATTTTATAGTAGTAATTCCTTTGATCAGTTCCTGTAGGAGTTATCTTTTCTCAAGTGAACCCTGGCATTTCCCAGCAGGAGGCAGATTAAATTGGCCAATGTCGAATTACAATACAGTTATATTCTCGGTTTTCATGTGACGTAGTCCTATTCCAAAATCAAAAACTGCCTTTCCTTCTGAGGTTTTCGTTGCCTCAGATAAAAGATCCTGCAGGAACTTGACGTTTGGCAACGTTTTAGCTCGACATGGTTCTTCGTTTTGTTATAGAGCATGTTTAAATTTCCCATTACATTGCAATCATCTATCATATCACAGATTCTTGATTCTTTTTATTGACTGGTTACGAAAACTGGTGGATAAAACACCGAGAATAGGGTACACAAGTGATTTTCCATAATCTTCGGTCTTCAAGCATGTATACTTTGCCATGGTTTGGAGTTAAGTCGCGAGTAAATGTTTAAAACATGGTGTGTTTCTAGGTTAAATTCCACCTTGAACAACCTCTTCACAGCGGACACAGGCATCCCAAGCTCACGTAACTTGTGTTTTACGTAAATTTCGTCCTCACACGAGAATAGGCCTTGCGTTACAAGCTACTGTTGAAACTGTGCATGAGAAATTAAATATTGGGGTCTGGGAAGCCTAAATATCATTTTACTTCTATGAAATAGATGAAAGAGACTTACCTTTGATTTGTTCCGGTGTTTTTTGTGTTTATTTTATCGATTCATAGCCGGGTTTTCTGGATGTTATTGTGTGACCTACGTAACTCCATTCACGATACGAAGCAGAGAGTGACAGGGGTCACACAATAACATCCAAAAAGTCTGACCAAACCCATAATTTGCCTTACTACCAAGCGCTCGCTACGTTTGAATTGTAAGGGTCTAAACTGACGTGGTCACGTGAAACATGACCTCATAGTGAGATTCATATAAAATTCCAAAAAAAGGGGGGGATTGTTACTTTTAAAACAGTAAGTCTGATTCTTGTTAAAATGTCTATTAATCTTACATTAATCTTCCGCTGGTAGTCGGAATGGAGTGGACTGGTTTTACTGTTTAAAAAAAAGCAAAACAAACCACGGTGTCACATGACCCATTTTTCTGCTTATCTGGTTTCTTAAGCATCAGTCAAACAACGCCAACAGGATATTGCCGACAATGACGAGCAAAGCGAGGGCGCCAGTACGTCTCGTGCGAGGGAAAACGACGATTCCCCAAATGATTCAAGTGACGATAACTCGGTGAAACACGGGATTGACAATTACACGACCAAGGGTAAGTGTTTCTTGAGATTTATGATTTCTAGTGCAACGTACTTATCTCTCTTCATTAAAAATGCGAATGTTAACAATGTTTGCCATCGTAACCTGAGGCATTTTTACACGACCCCAAAAGCTTTGAACTGAATACATCTTTGATCAGGTTGCCAAGAAGTTTAAGCAATGCACGTCAACAGAAAGTGCGGTCTTTCCCCTGTTAATCAAAATGAAACAAAATTCTCGAGAGTGATTGGCTGTCAGCAGCCCGATTTGAGTATCAATTGGATAGTGTACGCGTCATGCTTGTAATTGGACAGTATGCGGACAGTATTGTGCGCGCGCTTTTGCGGTGCAATTTGTTGAGTAAATTGCTTGGGTTTTCAGGATTCCTAACCACCTTGTAAAATCGTTCCGCTCTCAAATGATGGCTTGTTCGTTTCTCGAATTTTTGTCATAGTTTTGATTAAGTGTTAACAGAACATCGTGTCATGTAATTCAGTCGGTAATCATACTCGTGATTAACAAATCGAACTGCCGTTTCGCGGTCGTCCGATTTTGTTATCACTCATATGATTACAGACCGAATTGGACTCCACTCA
Source organism: Catalaphyllia jardinei (assembly GCA_022496165.2). NCBI lineage: Eukaryota > Metazoa > Cnidaria > Anthozoa > Scleractinia > Caryophylliidae > Catalaphyllia > Catalaphyllia jardinei. Next base: position 1,303 of record JAEMPF020032223.1, on the reverse strand, counting down.
ATCCTATTGCCATTACTAATATGCTGTGGCGCCACCACACCTAGGCCCCGTAAGGAGTAAGGCCCCGTTTATATGGAGAAAAGTTGTCCCAACTTTTCATACATTTCCTTACAAAACTTGGCGAACCGTTTACATGAGAAACAAAAAGTATTTGCGATGGTATGGTAGGGCCACCCTCCTAGCCGGGCCAACGTTTCTCCATATAAACACATTGGCTCGCCTAGCCAGGTCAACTCCGTCAATACAATCAGAGCATGATCAAAATTGAAACGGTCAGCTGTTGACTCGGGCAAAGGGGTCAACTTTTTTCTCATACAAACGCTCGGTAAAGTTGACTCGGCTAGGAGGGTGACCCTCTTGCCCGGGACAACGTTTCTCCATATGAACGGAGCCCTACTCTGTATTGGTTAAGCTTGTCTATTCCCATAGAGACGCCTGTCATTGCTTGAGCTCTCCAATATCAATTTACCATGCCATGCCATGAGGGGCAACTTGACTGGTTTCCAACGGCAACAATATCAGCAGCCGCACATTACTTACCATGAAAGCCCTCCAAATTTGGACGAGACAAACATAGGCGTACGGGCATTTTTTTGCCAGGGGGGGGCGGGGAACCATTTGCCCAAAAAAAATTCTTACAAGTTGCCCAAATTTTACGAAACAGTCGAAAGGAAACGAGGGTCATACGATGCACTAACAATGGCCTACATATGAAGTGAATTTTTTTTTGATATATGAATCTACATATGAGTGAAAAACACTTTAAACTTAGAAGAAAGAGCTGTCTCTTCCATTTCGACGGCCGAAGATATCAATGATGTGGTCCATGTCATTGCTGAGAACAGAGTTGGCATATGCCCTTTCAATGTTAATAAGAGCAATGTTGCCTACGTGCTTGGTTCTTGCATGAGCGTCTTGGTACTCAGCAACAATTTCTTTTTTACATTCCGAGCATTTAACGCGATGGCGATAGGCCCGGTTTCATTTCTGTGGCGCTGGATTTGACATGTCTAATATGGTATACAAGGACAGTTCTACTAGAAAACGCATGCAAGATGCGTATTTGCTTCTACTGTCGCGTAATTCTTTTTTCGAAACTACGGGCGTGAATTTCACTGGCTTCACGCACTTAAATTCACACGAGAAGTGGTTGCCTAGCACGTGACTCAGATCTTCTGAGAGTCTCCAGACTCCACTGAGTCGATAAACTACGATATGGCTCTAGAATGTTATGCCGAAATTGATTCTAATTAATTTACAACACCAGCCAGTACAGTGCAGTAAAGTACAGTGCCAAAAAAAA
>JAEMPF020032222.1:966-11473 GCA_022496165.2 Catalaphyllia jardinei | reverse complement strand
CTCGAAAATTAAAATAGAACAAAAAGGAAAATATAGACTAAAATATATATATAAAAATTAGAGGGAAGTCTGGACGCCAGAACATGGAAACATTCCTTGCGCATCAGCTGTTCGTGGACATTATGTTTATCAAGACCTATTTAAGCCATCATTCGGAGAAAAACTTGTTGCTAAACAAGACTCTAACAACCCCATGGACAAACACAGTGTGAAAGTAGTAAAGGGCGAATAGCATGGTATTTCCTTGCACATAGTGAAGAAATCAGTGTTGCATTGAAGTGATCCGTCACGGACGATGTGGAGGATTGAAGGTTCCATGCCAGTTAGAGTTAAACTACTCAAACAAAGTATAGATGAAACTCTTGAAAGAACTACTGGCGAGCAAGAGTCGGGTTTAGAACCGTCCTGAAGATTTCAACAAGCGGCTTATTTAGGAGCCACCGAAAGCAATGATTGACCAACAACAGGTTTCATTACGTTTAATCATTTTTTACTGAAGGTTTTCAGTTCAATTTGTGACAACAACGAGCCAGTTTACTCTCTCTTAAAGCAATGGTCTCGTGTATAAGCCGCAACCATGACTTATGGCCCAAAACTGAAGCAAAAAGATGCGGCTTATACGGGAGTCTTTACGGTAAGTAGTTCATTCTTGACACTCCTTGTAAGCGATAGTAGTATAAGAAGAGAGGGGGAGCAGCGCGCAATTAAAAAGATGAGTGTCAAAAAAATATTCTATAAGGGAAAAAATTAAAATTCGACAGAGGGGCGGGAGGGTACCAAAATTAACTAAAAAAAAATATAGTACCCACGCTTTTATCTACAACAATATGGGCCACAATGATATTTATGAAAATATCTACGACTTTTTTCTTTACGATCTTCTCGTTCTTTTGCTTCTTTTGAAATTGGTAAAACAAATAAATACTTTTCTGTTTTTAAACGTCTATAACCGTTGGTAATTTTAGTGTATTCAAAATCATAAAAAATATCTATTTTAATATCTTCTTTAGTTTTTGGATCAATATAAACATAATAACCTTGTTTTTTATATTCAACACCTTCTTTCATTATTATTCTTTTTATACCATCTATAATTTTTGAACTAGGATCTATTTTATAATCATCTAATGTTTTATTACCAAAAGGAATAACTTTAGGCTTAATCATTGGAATTTTTCTATTTTGAAAATTATAATAACTTTTTACTATTGTTGCTTCTGCTTCACAATCCATATAATATATAATAGGGTGTCATTTTTTATAAAAAGCTAATATTTTAATATTTGCATGACTAATTCTGTTTATTAAGTCTTTTTCTAATTTGACTATCTCAGGATTTCTAAATTCATCTAACATAATCGATAGCTCTTCATTTGTTTTTGAATGAAAATCAACTTCATTATAGATAAAGAAATATTGTAGTTCACCTATAAGAAATTTTCTATACAATGAAATTTGTCTTTTTAAATGGTTAGTTAGGAATTGTAGCATATTATCAGGCATATAATATAATTATTATAATTTATTCAGAATATTTTTTATTATAGTGTTTTTTATACTTGTCAACAGAGGGGCACATATCAATAAAGAAATTATCAAGATTACAGATATCATTAATCAAATCTTTATTATTAAATGAACCAAGTCTCAATGCTCTCTTTATTCGGACTAACAGATGTGCATAGCTCTGATAAGCATACTTGCAGTTATTCATGTTTTCGTTAACGTTTTTATAGTCAAGCAAACATTCAATTAACATAGAACCACCAAGAGAAATAATAGTCAAAATAGATCCTGAGACAATAGCTGATGCAATACCGCCACCGGCAATGGCTCCTGAAAACAATCTTGCTGCATATTTAATATTTCTGTAATACCTATGAGCTCTCTTATATAAAAACCATTTTAGATGAATTGTTTTGTAATAACCCATCAATTCATTGATTTGTTCACTATTCAAGTCTGGTGAAATATGATTGAAATCGCAAATTTTTTTTCTCATATAAATAATTATGAGAAAATTATTTATAAATGCAAGAAACGTGTTTCTCTACTACTCACACACAGTCTGATGCAACAGACAAAGGGAAACGTGTTTCCCTACAACCCACGCACTGTCTGTTGCAACAGACAAAGGGAAACGTGTTTCCCTACTGCCCACGCACTATGACTCATGTTTGCAGGGGATTCCCCTATTTTAGAAAGGTGACTCATTGTCGCCCACGCGATACCGATTAAACCTACTGCCGCCGCTCCGAAGCTCGCCAACCATATCTTCTAACCTGTTGACTTTATTCTCTAATACTTCTATTGCTGCTAAAGCTTTATTAAGAACAGATTGACTAGCTTTTTTAGCTAATTCATTGTTTACGTAAGTAGCTCCAGCTTTATTTTTTAATAAATCCGTGACAAATTTTTTAGTGGTCGCGTCACTGTTATCTACTGGAGCGGATACATTAGTTAATCTCCGTTTTTTAATATGGTAATGCCCGTCGGCTGTCAAAGAGAAACCGATACCACGATCTCCCTTTTCGCCTTTAAATGTCTTAAGTTCTTGTTTAACTTTTTGCTTCCCTTGTCCATTACTGAAACCCATATATTATAACTATAAATAATATTTTTTAAGAGGCGCTTTAAATAAATGTTCCTTGACTCTTTTCATATTCTTTGATATCTGAATAAGCATCACTACTAGTATTATATAAATTTTTAGTAATTAAAGCTCTATTAATAGTGAAAGGAGAATCTGACACATAGATAGTCCAAAAATCATCACTCATGAAACGGGGATGAGTTACAGTCAACAGATTAGTGGCACCACTAAAAATAAATTTCATAGTTTCTTTTTCAACAGTTAACCAAAAATAGAATTGTTTTCCTCGGACGTTATACGAAATATTAAAAGTTTTTAAACTTGGCTCATCAATTGTGGGATTGGCTGAAACTACAATACTATCTTTGCTAATAAAAAAATTAATAAGATGAGTAAAACCTCTCCAATGTAAAGTTATTATCATACTATCATCTGTACTAGCTTTATGTTTGAAGCTTAAATAAAAAGTGACAACACCTTTATTATCACCACTTGTCTCATATGTATAATTATTTTGAGTTCTACGGAAAGTAGAATCAGGGAAATAAATCTCTTTTATTAATGAGAATCTTGAATCGCCTCTTATTAAATTTCTATATATAAATTTAATTAAATTAACATTTTTGTCTAATTGTGTTTGTAGATCAGAATGGACTGTCCCTATAGAACTCTGCAAATTTGCGACTGAAGTTTGGAAAGAATTTTTAAAATCATTTAACTGTTTAAAATTTATAGCATCACTATCTTCATTTCCTTCTGGAAGGTTTTTAATACTTTTATTATTCATATCGATTGGCGCTTCAAATTTGATGTGCTTATCATCATCATAATAAAAGAGACGATCCCAAACACTTACAGGCACATCATTGTGATAACCTCTAACACCATAGACTACCACATAAATATCTGTTTTAGGATCTGACCTACCTTTAAGACGAATATCAATATCTATATCATCAAAACTAGGATTTATAACACCCTTATTAAAATGTATAACACTTCTTGTCTCTTTACCATTTATTTTGCTATTAATTTTACTTACATAGAGAGTGCCACTAGATGCATTAATTTCATCAACAGTCAATCCATCACTAATATACATTTCATAAACTATAGTATAGTTTCCAATTGGTAAATAAACCACATCAATACTTAGTCGAGTACTATAATAACCTAGACTTGAGTCATAATCAATTTGAAAATGGTATGTTTTCTTATTTATATGGTGGTAGTCTCTATTTATGAGGCCAATTTTATGAATATCACTATCATCTTCTTTGAAAAGGTCATCATCCATGACTTTTCCGAAGACATTTTCAGTGTCAATAGACTCAATTGCTCTCTCTTCTGACTCTTTTATTTTTGTGTCAATAATACCTGAAAGGAGAGTATTACTATCATTAATAGTCTTATTGACGAAATTAACTGATGCCGCATAATTGCTATTAACTGGTAATGGGTCTTTTAGCCCAATAATACTCTTACTATTCATGTCTAAATTACCTTCCATCTTCTCACTACCATCTTTTGGTAATAGGTCAGCTTCAGTACTTGCTATTAATCGGACGAGATAGTCACGATTTGATTTAAAAAATTGGAAATTAATTGCTTGATATTTGATTTGATCATAATTTGGATTAACACCATCATCTTCATTAATAGTTTTTAAACCATCAATAAGGAATCCACCCATATTTAGATTACCTTGCATTCCACGAGCACCAGATAATGGAAGATAAGTTGCTTTTGCACCTCCAACTGTTATAGCAGCATTATCATCAGAAGAACTTCTAATTCCAGTAATAGTATGATTACCCATATTTAAATTACCACTCATAACTCTCGAACCATCTAATTTTAACAAGTCACTAGTATCTACAGATGGTATTTTAGATATTTCAATATCTACATAGTCCTTTGATACCAAATCATTTTTATTAAATAAATTTGGAGAATATGGCTCTGTGTTCTGAACTTTTTTTCCTCGCAGGTCAAAACCCTCAGTTCTGTCAGCATTGCTCTTTAACTTAATGAAATTCTCATTTAGATATTCTTTATTTACAGCGCTATATAAATCTTTTCTCTTAACAGTTAATGAGTCAGTTTTTTTATGATCATCTACGTTTTTTATTTGAAGAATATGATGTGTATCCATTTGTAGATCACCTGTCATAGACCTACTACCATCTAACTTTAGTAGATCTGAAGTGTCTACTGATGGGATTTTAGCTATTTCATCATCAACATATTTTTTTCTTACCCCATCATTATCGTTTACTGGATTACCAACACCAACTATTTTATTTAAATTTAAATCTATTACACTATTTCCATTTCTTTTCATAATTAATTTACCACAATCTTCTATTCTCTTATTATCCATATAAATATGCCCAGACATTGTACCTCCAGAAAGAGGCAATAATTTATCAGTTTCATTTTTTAAAAACTTTTTATTAACTGCATCACTTTCATATAAAGGAAAACTTAAACCTCTAATCCTATTTTGATTCATATTGATATCTTCAAAGTATAGAATATTATGGTTTTCTTCTTCAGTTGCAACTTTAAATATATCATCAGAAAAACTAGTTCCATGTGAACCTTTTAATACTCTTGTTAAAAATTCAAATTGTATAAGTGGATTTTTTTTAAAAATTTCAATCTGTAAACTAATTTCAACTCTATTTCCATCAGATTGAAACTTAATAAAAGCTTTTGTAATTTCACCTGAATGATTTGAAGAATAATTTAAAGCTCCTTTTACATTAAATATATGAGTATAATCTGTAGCAAAACTATTACCCTCTCTAGCCTTTATTCTAAAAATAACAGTATAAATACCAATATCTAGATTGTCATTAATCAAAGTTAAATTTAGAAAACTCTGACCACCAAAGTCATTAACTGTTCCAGATGCACCTCTAACATATAAATCTTTAAAACCATCCCTATCACTTGGAGTTAAAGATACCAAACCCTCATAAACTAAAAAACTTGGTTGTAAATAATAATGGACAGTATGAGTGTCAACAGCATTATCAATATAACCTTTTGTTGCTGCATCATTATCATCTACTGGTTTTGCAACATTTGTTAATCTCTTTTCATCAATATCAAAATCACCATCATCAGTAAGATTAAATCCAATTCCTGGAAGACCTCTCTCACCTTCTCCACTATTTTTTGAATTATTTTGCTCTAACAATCCATTAATATATCCCATAATATATTAATAGTTTGTTTTATTTTTTAATTGTTTTTGTGTTTTTGTTTTTTTTATTGTGATTGAGAAGATTGTGAATCAGAAAGATATTGAGAAAGAGATTGAGAAGGATAATAAGTACTATCATCACTATCATCACTTTCTAAACTAGCATTTAATAAAAAATCTTTATAATCAAATGATGAAGATGATTGCGAGCAAGAGTCCTCCGAGAAGGAAGATTGTGATTGAGTAAATTGCGATTCTTGTGATTGTGAGTCTTGAGATTGAAAGTCTTTTGAACATTCCATATATAATATAAAAATATTTTATTTTTAAATGTCTTCATTGAAATTTTTTTTAATATTCTTATTTATCTTATCTATGTAAGCAAAACTATAAGGTTCAGAGGTTGCTTTGAGAAATTTACCCTTATTAACATTTACTTCTTTGCACATCCTTGAAGTCTCTGCAGAGGATGGACTATCAAATATACAAAAATGAGAACAATTGAGTCTTATATCTTTTGGAGTTAGATAATAAGATTGGCTTAGATAGATAACACTGCAATCTTTATGACGACCACCAATAAAATATTCTACAAGAGGTTTTTGATTCTTTTCACAAACAAAGTCATCAAATATAACTATTTTTTGATTATCACCATCTAGTTCTGATAGAGGTGTTATTTCATCATTGCTAGCTTCTATAACATCATATCCTACCTCTTCTGATATAGGTTGAAATGTATCTATTAGTTCCTGATATTTTGGTTGTTCTAGATTTTTTGAGAATAAATAAATTTTATCAAAATATAGAAGGTTGTAGAGCATATGCATTAGAGTGTTAGTTTTACCACAACCACTTGGCCCACAGATTAACATTCTAAAAGTGTTAGAAGGCATAAAAGGTTTAAGACTTTTAAATTTGCTTTTAGATTTGGATGTAGAGTCATAGTTTGGAATTTTCATCTATAATTTATATGAATATAATCTTTTTCAATTTATTATATAATTAAATATAACATTATATTATATGAATTTATAAAAATATAAATTATGTTAATATATGAGTCTGAGGAAATGGAAAGAATTAGCAGATAAAAGGACTAATACTGGTAAAATGAAGAGAAAACTATTCAATGAAATAACAGAAGATAAGATAAAGACTAAAACAACTGATGAGGCTATTGCAAAGACTTTTAGGTTAGATAAGCTAGACAAACTAGATCAAATAGCAGAACAAACTAAACCTAAAAAGAGAGTTCGAATTCAAGTACCTAGAGTAAATAGAGATGGTGGTATTGATTATGCACCAGAAGTAGATCCTTATGAAGAAATGGATGTAGATGGATTGTTAAATCTAGAAGATTATGTGGGACCACAAGCAGAAAAACAAATAGCAAAGATACCAGGAGAACCACCACAATACCAAATGGATCCTAATCTTTGGCAAATTCCAAATGAGCCACCTCCTGACTATTCACCACCAGATTTTTATGAAAAAGAAGAACCTTTATCAATTGAGGCTCCACAAGAAGATGATGCTCCATTAGCAGAAGCTGAAGAATCATTTGTTGATGATGATGATGAGTATAGATCAGAAGTTAATAAGGTTTTTGATCAATTAGATCTCCCTAATTATGATGATGTAGATATGAGATTATCCCAACCAGAAATGACTGATGCAAAAAGAAGAGCTTATCTTCGAAAAATAACTGAAGATGTAGAGAGTGTGAGAAGAAGGATTACACCTACAAAATCAAAGGCAACAAGAGATTATAAAGCTGGAAGAATAACATTAGATGAAAAAAATCAAATTCATAAGGAAGTTAGTAAAGTAGAACAAGATTTAAAATCTTACAGACATTACTATGAAAAGAAAATGTATTCATATAAAAAAGGTTCTGGTCTAGGTACTCGTAAAATTAAAAAGGGGGGTGGTGCCTATTTCTTCCATAATGCAAAAGAAATGCTAAATAAATTGAATCTAATTATTTCAGAAATGAAAGCAGGAAATACGAGTCTAGATATGAGAAACATGGGTGTAACTATCTTAGATGCACTTTTACATGCCAAACATATCAATAAAAGCCAATACCAAAAAATAATAAAGAAACACTTCTCAGTTTAATCATATATAGAAAGAAAAACACTTTGCTTAAAAAATATTTTGCTGTTATATCATATATGGAAAGAGAAATAACATTAAGTAGTTTTGCTGCAAAAAACGAACCTGGAAATAGACCAGGTGACTTTACAACAGTATTTACACCAACAATCATATTAGATTCAAACTCAGCCTACTATATTGGTTTAAACAGAATTATCTCAATGTTTTTTACATGGACAAATGTTAATTCAGAATATGATAATCAAAAAATATCATTTAGTAAAGATAATGGTAATAGTTGGACTGATATTGATTTTCCAAAAGGAGTTTGGTCATATAATGATTTTGATAATTATATTAAATCAAAGACAGTAGAAGATGGAGATGGAAATAATCAAAACTATCCAATCTCACTCACTTTTGATGAGCCAACTTTCCGAACAATTATAACTTTAGATACAGGCTATCAACTTGATTTAACTAAATCTAATTTTAATAAGCTTATAGGATTTGATAAAGAGATTTTAAAAGATGAAGAAAATATTGGAAAGAGAGTACCAAATCTTACAGAAGACACTGATATTTTAAATATACATTGTGATTTAACAAGCACTTCATTAGTTGATGGTAGTGAATCAGATATTATTTACAGTTTTGGTACAGGAACTTTAAGTCAATCGTATGCTTTTACACTTGAACCAAAACGTATTGTTTTTAGTCCAATAAATACAACAATTATTTCAAGTATACGTATCTATGTAACTGATGGATTAAGAAGACCAATCTATTTTAATAATTCAGATACTGCATTTTCATTAATATTAAAAAAAATAAGTAATTAATATTATATGGTGAACAATTCAATGCCAAAATCACGAGAATTTAGAAAGATGTATCATCCATCTCTAGGAAGATATGTTTACTTTCATAGAGGAAATGGTCTTATAGTTGATAATATTATGAAACCAATTACTGCTGGTGTTAGTGAACTTGGAAGCGCTATTGGTAGTAAAGTTGCCTCTACATTTGCAAAAGCAATAGGAAAAAAGACTAAAAAGGAAAAAGAGGTAGAGAGACAGGCTATAGAAGAAAAATCTGGTGATGTTATAAGAAAGATGTTATCTGAAGAGATAAAACCATACACTATAGCACCAGGACCACACCCTGCAACAAAAAGAAAAAAACCGAGCAGAGCTAAAGCTAAAATGACACAACAAGAAGTTAACACATTAATTAATAATCTCTTATATGATTGATTAAAATAATATTAAAAAAAAATTATTTTATAAAATATATATGTCATTTCGATCACCAGAAAACGTTCAGAGAAATGAAGAAGTCAGATTTCTTCTTGAAAGCAATATAAGAGCCCCAGCTAATACTATAGAGCAACAAAAGAATGGTTATAAATTTGTAATAAATGATAGAAGCTCTTTTTATGATTGGTTTAATGCTTATTTTGAAGTACAATTTCATCTTGATCTTAAAGCAGATGGAGGAGATAATGCTGATATAACAACAACACTTTTATGTGGTTCACATTCACTTATAAGACATCTTGTTATTAAGAGTGCTGGTAAAATTATCTATGATACTGATAATCTTCATCTTGTTACTTTTGCAAAAAATCTATTAGAATATTCAGATGATTATGCTAGAAGTGTTGCTAAAAATAGTTTTTGGTATTTAGATACTAGTGCAACAGCAGTAGATGCTGAAAATCAAGGTTTTAGAGCAAGAAGATTATTAACATCAAATAACAAAAAAGTTAGTGTAAATATACCTCTAAATAGATATTCTTTCTTTGAAGAACTAGAGGGAAGGATGTTACCACCAATGCAACTTGAATTTGAAATAGATTTAAACTCTGATGCTGAAGCATTGTTTGGTACAGGTGCCAATCATGCAAATGTAAGATTAGTAATTGATAGATTTTACTTATGGGTTCCAAGATTACAACCAAAAGATGCTCTAATGACTAAATTTATATCTGATTTTCAAAAACCAAGTAAATGGAATTACTTAAGAGAAATGTATCAAAGATCAGATTTAACAAATACAAGTGGTGATTTTAGAATATCAGCATCTATTGATAAAGTAAGATATGTATTTGTATATTTACAAAGAAATAAAAATAATTTAATTGGTGCAAATCCTTATATATATGATACATTTAAACTAAATGCAGGTGATGCTGCTAGTAGTCTAACTAGTTGTAGACTTGAATATGGTGATGGTGTATTCTATCCAGAAAGAGATTATGATAGTGAGAGTAAAAATAGAATATTTAATGCATTAATGGGGTATTCATGGAAAAAGAATGATTATAATACTGGAACACAATTAAATATCACTAATTTTGATGATATTTATCCTCTTATCTTTTTTGATCTAAGTTATCAAGCTGATAGTGTAAGTAGAGATCCTAAACAACTTATACTTAAATATATGATTAATACTAATGATGGTGATAGGTTTAGGGTTCATGCTATTGTTCTTTATGAAAAAGATGTTGTTGTTGATAAAGTGGGAGATCAATTAGTTATTGTATAAGGAAAAAAGGAAAACAGGCTCACGAAAAAATATTTAAGAAAAAA
>JAEMPF020001879.1:37500-40000 GCA_022496165.2 Catalaphyllia jardinei | reverse complement strand
ACAAACTCAGAAAAAGAACCATTCGTCATAAGGCGGTATTGACCATGTCAAGCGCAATCAGGGACGACTGAACGTCCTGCACCTGCAATAGATGTATGTCCGCTAAAATAACATACTAAGAGAAAAGTGTTCATTAACGTTTATTGGATTGCAAAGCCCTTCCTATCTTGAAGATTGAAGCATTTTTCTAAGCAATTTGAGCGCTCGAAAAAAACAACAATGCCGCCATTGACACTCAGGAATCCGGTCTTTTCGATCGAAGGTTGTTTCGATCGAAGGTCGTTTAGATCGAAGACAGGAGTCAGTTCGATCGAAGAGTAAATGATGATAAAAACTACAGTTTTTCAAGCGTATAAATAAAAATTCTTGTGTTTTGGATTGATTTGCGATGTAACGTGCGCGACGCGCAACTTTGGCCGTGGCTTTCAATTGTTGTCGGCCTTTCGTTGTCGGCGTTCGTGATCGGAAACAAAATAACTCGATGCTCAATGAGCTCTCTGCTATTGACTCTCACTTTATTTCTAACGGAAACGTACACCGAAAGAATCTTTGAAACTCGGGGTTTAACAGCTTTAAATTTCGTTTGCTCGTGAAGTGCGGATTAAAATCGCTAGGAGTCTTATTCGATCCCGTCGTCCCGTCGGTATATAGCTATTTTTGTCCAGAACGAGAATGATTTCACCCAGAAGAAGGAGAAAACAATTTTCGTTTCCAGGCAAAATTGGGCCATTTTTGATCAAATAAAAAGCAAATTGAAGCTTGGAAAACACGCTTCCGGTGAGTACTTCAACGTACCGCACTGTAAGCCTAGAAGGGACTGGAGTCTACCCTCGCGCCTAGGTCTTTCTCAAATACATAAGCCGGCTGGCGGCCATATCGCTTGAAGCTAAAAGACCAGGCTGCAGTTAACTGTATCAGGAAACATATTCAAACAGATTTGATAAATAGTAAGTTCAAAACAATTGAGCAATAGTTACAATCTTCGATCGAACTGACTCTTGTCTTCGATCAAATCGACTTTTATCAATTGAAACGACTTTCGATCGAAACAACCTTTGATCGAAACGACTCGCATTCGACACTCAAAATTAGTTTTCTTAGCAAACCGCAGTCAGGCTTTTCGGGAACATATTTCCACAGAAAATCAAGTAATGAATCGTAATTAAAACATCAAGCAAATCAATGTGATATTAGCCTATCGACTACCAATCAAAATTAGCTGATGCGATGCTCAGCTGGGTGCAAAGTGCAATAGCCAAAAAACGCAGTCAAGGGAAGAATCACGAAGAGTGTCAACGAAACTCTATGTTTGTAGATTCCGCACATAGGCCAATAGGCCAATTCCATTTTGGAAATGAGATCTGTTTTTATCGCTTATCCCAAATGAAAAGCGAGGGCTTATAATTAGCAGATCGAATACAATGGCCGAATTTATATTAGGGACGAGTTACCAGTCTGAGACAAACTACATGTCTGAGACGGGTAACTCGTCTGCCTCAGACGGATAACTCGTCTAGGTATAAATCCGGTGTTTAGCCGAATTATGTGGCACAATTCGTCTTCAACCAATTCGTCTGTCAAGACGGCTCCAAGACGTGTTGACAGACGGATCAACTGATGATATATTTGGCCACATAATTCGTCTAAAGACCGGATTTATACCAAGATGAGTTATCTGTCCCGGGACGCTAAATCGTCTGAGATGGATAAATCGTCTTCTAATATAAATTCGGCGTCAGATAATTCGTCTCTAGTATAAATTCGGCCATATACACACGTATCATTATTTTGGAAAGCTATTTCCCGCCATAGTATCCGACAGGTCATCATTTTCCTGTTCAGCGGCTTTAACTAATTTTGTATTTGATCTTCATATCATGTGCTCCTCGACCTATACTTTTTACGCAGAGACAATAAGTCCTGATAATGTTTTTTTTTCAATTACAGGAACGGGAAAGTCAACTGTATACAAATTCCCACAAAGGCTTTTAAAGGCCGTTAGAGCGGAACTGGATGACAGTGAGATTTCGTACAAGAAGTGGACACCAAGTGACCAAACATTTGAAAAACTTGGTGAGCTGATGTACCAGAATGATTCAAAAGCGCTCGGATTGTATGATGAGCTCACCAACTTCTTATCACAAGTAAATCTGTATAGTAACAACAAAGGCCTCCTTGATACCCACGAATTTACTAAAGTACTGGAAATGTTCATTGCGGCGGAATGGTCCAGACAAACTGGTAAGTCATAAGGGCTAATAACGCTCGTATTGACTCTGAATCTACCTCATTTTGTAAGCTTAATTAGGGGCCCTAAGAATGCAACGCAAAATAAATGTGAATGCCGAAGATAATAAATTGTTTGTTACTACTAAATAGGGGGACCAACAAACATCCTTAGCACTGTTTTAAGCAGGTATTTACACTGCTGCGACTAAAAACAGAACCAATTTTTTTTTAATCACTGTCATCTAGTTAGTTTAATCTCGTTAGTTATAAA